>VDFB02279494.1:0-40945 GCA_007258455.2 Sequoia sempervirens | reverse complement strand
ATACAAAATATAATTTTGTAGTTAAGGCCGACTTGCCTTATTAATTATTTATCATTTAAATTTGAGAGAAAGATATCTCCTGCCGCTATAACATCAACACTCCCTCTTAGCTAGGGAGGTATCTTACCAGATATCCATGTCATGGAGTCTCTCAACATGACACCCACAATGGCTATACCCATTTGTGGAAAAGAGTTCATCACAGAGTCTCTCAACGTGATGTCGTCATGGAATCTCTCAACATGACATCCACCATGGCTACTCCCATGTGTGGAAAACCACAAGTACAAAGGGTTCATCACGGAGTCTCTGAATGTGATGTCATCATGGAGTCTCTCATGACGCCCACCATGGCTACTTCCATGTGTGGAAAAATGTATACAAAGGGTTCATCACGGAGTCTCAACATGATGTCGCTTACGGAGTTCTAACATGACGCTCATCTCAAGATCAGATGAACAAGCTATGCACCTCATATTTCTCTATCCTCGTGAGAAATATACACTACAAGGGTTTCTAATTTACATTGCCCCCAAAAGAAATATACACTACAAGGGCTTTCACCTCATATTTCTCCGTCTCAAAGAAATATACACTACAAGGGCTTTCACCTCATACTTCTTTGTCACAGAGAAATATACATTGCAAGGGCTCTTCATGATGATGTGACTCCCTCTGAAGCTCCATGTTCTTGCATCAACCTCCTGACCTCCTCATCCAAGGTTGCCTCTGTTGGTTTGTCAGACTCCCTCTAAATGTTAATTCCTCCTCTTTGAAGAAACTGATCACAATGACAATCTAAATAGGTTCTTCCTCTTCGAGAGATGTCTCCAGTTATGTGCCACCAACTCAATCTCATGGCAGCAAGTTGTGTCTCCATTCTTCAGCCTACGTGACTTCCTCACAAGATGCATCAATCTCTTCCTCCCTTGAATGCAATCTCTCATCATCTTTTGCTCCTCGACCCATCGTGGAAGCATTTTTTAGAGAGATTACTAATAGTTCATAGAATCAAACTATCCCGAAGAGAAATACCAATGCTAGAAGCATACATGATTCACTATTCCACTGCATGAATTAATAACTACATAAAAGATTCATGAACATTATTCAAGGGTATGGAATACTTATCTCTTTATTAATTATGTTGCAGCCATTTTACTCTTCCTAACAACCATCATCTTCGCCCGATGATGTACTGTTGAGGATAAAATACTTCTATTGTAAACTGTTATAAAACCACTTCAAATTTGCATAGCCATAAATAGAAAAATCGCACCCACTTCCTTAAGCAACATCAGTACCCACAAAGAAAGGCACGTCTCCATACTCTCTCATTCAAGCACTTTTCTTTATTCAACACATAGGCACAAAATATCTCTCACGGCTAATACATTAAAAAAAAAAAGCCCGTTCTCAGAGTATGTAGGCAATGTAACATCTACACTGTTTACAGTACAGTCCATCAATACACATTTCTACTGAGCCATACACACTGAATGCAGACTATTCATGCTATACAATTTCTGAGCGCATCCACCAAATTCATGATCTGCTATATCCTTCAAAATAATGACAACATCACAGTATATTTCTATCACATTTGAATTGCATAATCTGCCAAACAAAGAATCACACTTCACCCAAAGAATAACCCGAAACAAAATGCTCAAGCGTTCCTGTTACCAGCAACAAAGACATACATGTGATCACATCTTTCTTATAGAGCACATTTTTAAAAGCAACAAAGGCCCAAAAAACTCTCACGGCATCATACAGCCAGCACCCAGGATAAAGAGACAGTGATAGCAATAACATACATATCGTCTCCCTCATGTTTTCACACAACAAGAATAATCACATCCTTACAAGTCTTCAATGCGCTACATGAAAAGAATTGCTTTGCACCCACACATAATATCCTTCCACGCTACCTTAGCCAAAGATAAATGGAAGCAAGCAATTGAATGCTCACGACTTCCACCATTGATCACGGCACTTCACAAAGAACTATTAATATTTCAATTTCCCGAATGATGCTCGAAGAGTTGTCTTGACTACTCACCCAAATCTGATCAGATTCTTTCTTAAACCCACTCTAATACCATGTTAGTTTTAGGATCAGATTTGCAATAAGTAGGAATACAACAACACATGAACAATAAACACAACACTTTACCCTGGGAAAACCCTCCTACTTGAGGGAGAAAAACCAAGCAAAATATATCTCCAATATATTGAATAAATAAGAGCAAAAACCTGCTTACAAGTCTGGCCTTACTCAAGGCTGAATTATTACAATGAATAATAGCATCACTACTTGTTGCAAAGATACAAATGAATATGATCCTCCTTGAAATTGATTTGCTGCTAAGGTGCGAACTTAAAGTTTTAAAATTGATGATTAAATGACAAGTCTTCTCCTTGCTTATATACAAAACAAGGTGACTCTTCATATAGGTCGGCCTCCTTTTAAGAAAATATAAAATATAAAATATAATTTTGTAGTTAAGGCCGACTTGCCTTATTAATTATTTATCATTTAAATTTGAGAGAAAGATATCTCCCGCCGCTATAACATCAACACACTTATCGGAAATTTTAAAGTTAAGTGGAACTGGTCGTAGGTTTCCATAGTACTAGGAACCACAAGAACCTCCAACGAAGTTCCCAATTTCCCTTAAGTTCCTGATATTACCCATTCATCCACATTTTAATAAGATTTGATGCTTTTTTCGAAGTGTTTGATGTTAAACAGAACCTAGAACTTGTCAAGAGGTTCCCAAGGTATCAAGAACCTCCCCAAACCCAAAATTTTCAAGCAAATGTAATTGAAGATTTTACAGTTGGAATGTGCTAACAGACATGTTTGCAAAGATTGGAAACATAGACAAGGAGCAAATTGTTTGACAAAATGCTTCAAAGAGATGCAGTCACCTAGATTGCCATGATCATGGGATGTACACTAAAAGGATTTGTTAAAAATGTTTAAGAAACTTTCAAGCAGATGCAATCAGCAGAGGTAATTCCAAATTCCACAACCATTGCCAGCATCCTCCATGCCCATGCTAAAACAAGCGCCTTGAAACAGGGTAATGACATCCATCAAATGCATAATGGAAGAGGAACTTGATCAGATATTGTAGTTGCAGCAGTCTTGGTAGATATGCATGCAAAATTGTGAGTTATTGATAAGAGATTGATAACAAAAATAGATGAAACTAGAGAGTCAAGTGGCAGCTCTAAGACTACTGCTATACTTGCAGCACAGGCACATCATATGGCACAAGAAGTAATGCAGCTAGCCACATCCAGGCCAATAACATGTGAATGGCTCTAGCCAAAGTGGTAACGTATCATCTCTTATTCTTGCAACTCAAGTATGTCGTTTGGCACAAGAAGTAAGACAGCTAGCTGCATCCAGGCCAATAAAAGTTGTGAATGGCTCTGGCCAAAGTGGTAACCTATCATCTCTTTTAATGTTAGTTGTTGCTTCGGGGCAATGATATATTGCTATATGTGTTGTAAAGGGTGATTCTTTTCTGATATCATGTTTGTTACCAACTGTAACAAGGAAAATGTTGTTGAATGTGTGACCAAACAGTTGGATCAAGTTTCAACAACCCTTGCAGCCACAAAGAGACACCTGACCCCAAGGATTGAGAATTTGGATGGAAAAATGGATGAGTAGAAAGAAATATCTAAAGTGATTGACAATGAGTTTACTGAAGTCCATGAAGATATTTCTCAGATAGGATTTGATATTGATGCAATTCAGAAAATGGTTGTTGGGCTGGAGAGAAAGATTGGCTCACTAGAGGATAAGCAGGATTTTGCAAATGCTGGTGTGTGGTACTTATGCCTTAGTAAAAGGAACTAAAGATGGACGCATATCAGAAGTCTACAGGATTTTCCTACTAAGGCTCAATCATGATGCTCTACACCTATGTTTGCTGAGGGGAAGAGCTTAAAGGGCCTCCAATAAATTGCAAATAAAAATTGATAAAACAAAACCATATGTAATCTTACCAAATGATATAGATGATAAATCTTCCAAAACAAAAAGTGCTATACAGGATTCTTAATTGCATTTGAATATCCATTCCAGATGTGGGGCGGTCAAGTTTAGATGTTCCCTTGTCAAAAAATTAGCAATCCTTTCAACATGGCTAGGTCTTAAAAACTTTGGAAATGGTTTTTGGAGAATTGAATCAAGTTTGAGAGGAAAATTTTTGGTCATAGTAGCATGTACACTTCAATATAATGTTTTTTGATGGCTTGAACAATTACAAGTTCTTTGATTAATACAAAAGAGTGGGAAGAACCATGTCATTTGTTTATTTCTCATGTAACAAAACTAGAGAGAGATATTGAAGCTACCCCAAAAAGAAGTCCATTACTAGCTAGGCTTTTACATTAGGAGAAGTGTCATTTGGATGGGGATTTTGGCATTGATAAACTGAGTCAAAGTTCAGGAAATGGACCTTGCTCTCTGTTTGTCACTCAGGAGAGTTTCGGATCAAGAGGACTCGGTTTGGAAACAAAGTTATCAGATCATTACCCTCATGAATATTCATTTTATTCTTTCTGGGGGAGCTCTAGAGAAAGCCACAAATGGAATAAGAAAATGTCATTTACCTTGAGAAAGGAGAGATATGAGGTCCAATTACATACACTAAAGCTTTATGTGAAATTTTGGGCTGAGAACTTTTTCAACTGATTTGGCCTGGAGATGAACATTACATTGTTACTTGCACTAAGACAGCTCCAAACTCCACTATATTTATTGCACAAAATACCAATTAGGAGTTTTGTTGACCGTCAAATGCTTGTAACTTATTTTATTATATTTTTATTGTATCCTTTAAATTGCACGCAAAGGGAGGTGATAAGTTTATTTATTGTAACTGATTTTCAGGAATCAGTTATGTTCTCAATAGGAAGGAAACTCTATAAATATGAAATCTGAATGTAAAATAAGGATTCTTTCTAGCCTCTCATCTGGAGAGCTTTGTAAAAAGGGTTTGATATCTGTGAGTTTCTGGTGGCGACTGACTACCTTTTCAACACAGCCATTGTACAGGGGTTTGTGGGAAACTTTGTGTTCTCATTTTATTGAAGAATTGAAGGAATGTTTCTGAACTTTGTGTATAATTTTCCCTTATTGATTGCACTTTTTTCTTATTTTAACTTGTAACCATTCTTTGATATTTCTCTACTATGCACGGTTGCACCTGGTCTATAGGAATTGAAAGAACATTATTCGACTTTGAGCTATTGTGTCCTTTCTTGATTACATATTCTTCTTATGTCTAATGTGTAATCTTTCCTCATTCTTCATGCATGTCAAAAAGGGGTGATTGCTAATCTTATCAGTTTTGTTGTGGGCACAAACTATTGAACTTTGTGTCATTGTTTGTTTCTGCTCACTTTTATTCTAAGTTTCTTCTTGAGAAGTCTAGGTGATTTTCTTATGTCTCTCATTTAGAATTTCTCTCTATTTTTATTTTTGTGAGTCTAAGTTACCGGTTTAGTTCGCAGGTTTGGGAAAAAAAAATTTGGGGGTTGGGTTCGTTGCTACAAGAACATATAAAAAGTAGAAATATATGCATATTTGCAGAAGTAATTAAGTTCAAAATACACCACCATATTAATAGTCAAATAGCATAGAAAAATACACTACCAATTTCATGGTCAAATATTAGTGAAACTCGAATGTCATGATATAGATTAAAGTTCAAAAATAATAAAGTCAAGTGTCAACAATCAGCCATCATTGATCATTGATCAAATATTATATGGGTCATCAAAAATATCATCATCACCATCCATTTTAGATGATATATGTAGTGGTAAATTAGAAGAACCACAAATAGCACTAGTGGCACTAGCACTGGCACTGGCACTACCAGTACCACTGACACTAGCACTATCATGCTCACTAGCTGGCTCATAGTCATCGTCAACATCAAGTGCAGAAAAGTGGTTTGTGGAAGCATCCAAGTCAAGATGCTCTGGCTCGATACCCCACTTCTTTGTGTTTCCTTCTTTGTAGGCACTTTGTTTGTGTGTGAGGAGCCACAAATTTGAATGCACATACACCAAATCCTCTACCTTTTTTGAATGTAGTCTATTGTGCTTTATTGAATGGATGGAGTATGTGCTCCGATTCCTCTTAGATGAAGATGAACTCGCAACCTATTAAGACCAAATTAGATAGTTAAGAATTACAAAATTTAACTAATTAAATTTTTTAATTAAAATATAAATAAAATTATAAAACTTAAAAGATAAAAGATTTTGACTATAAAACTTACTTGGGAAAAAAAAATTGATTGCAAGAGGTTTTAGGTACGTGTATGCTTGGACATGGAAGTACCACCAACTATGAGCATCGAGCATGTACTTGTCTCGAAGAGCATCAAGACCACAATCACTGGAGCATGCAAAACCCACGAACTCAGCCTTCACAGCATCACATTGGTCATGATCAATGAAGAGTCTACAAAGTCTTTCCTTGTACCCTTGAGCAACTTCAGTATCTCTAAACAGGGTAACTCTTGTTGTCACAGAAAGTAGCTGAGCACTATAGTATTTGGGACTCAATGCAAAAGCAAGATGTCGTAGAGTGGTCATTTTGTTCCATCTCTCTACAATGATTTTGTGTAGCTCTTTGAAGAACTTTTCTTCAAGATATTGCTCTTTTGCATCGTTGATGGCATTAATCTTCTCAATCATTGGGTCGATGCAATCATATACTTCACCCAATAAAGGTCTATCCATGTCAATATAATGGATCATGCTCAATATGGGGTCATTGAAACTAAGAAGATACTCAACACGATCCCACCAAATGTCATTTAGTATCATTTGCTTAACCTTTGTTGCCCTTGCAATGCTAGATTGCCTCCATATGGACTAATTAGGGTTGATGACCATGTTAGAGAGTGCCTCACGAACCTTCACAAGTCGTCTCAAAACAATTGTGTTGGAGGCAAAACTGGCCTCAACAACCTATTTGAAAATCAAGATAAAATAAAATTTAAATTTACAAAATTAAAAATATTACTATAGTGAAACATGTTTATTATTTAATTTACCTTCAATAGCTCCAATTTCAAGAATGTTCTAAATATGCCTTGTGACATATGGTGGTTGGTGATGAACATTTGGATGGCTTTAGCCTTAGCATACACCTGTTTGATCCAATCAATTTTGTTGCCAATTTTTTGTAGCATTAGGTTGAGGGAGTGGACAGCACAAGGTGTCCAAAAAATATGTGAAGACTACTCCTCAACCAATAACCCAGCAGCCCTATAATTTTTTGCATTGCTTGTTATAACTTGCACAACATTTCAAGGGCCCACTTCATCAATAGAGTGACAAAGAATGTTAGCAATAAATGCACCATCATTCACCTCTCCTTCACAATCCACTACTCTCAAAAACATTGCCCCTTTAGGATACACTACAATAACATTGATCAATGGGTGATTTTTTGAATCTTTCCATCCATCAAAAATGATGGTCTCCCCTATTTCGATCCACGAATCCCTTATGGACTTCAAGGAGTCCTCTACAAATTTCGCCTCTTTTTCTAATAAGGTGCTACGCACCTTCTCAAAACTTGGGCCCTTATACCCTTTTGGAGTCTCATTAACAGATTTCACCATTTTTTGCCAATATAGTGAGTGAACATTGAATGCCAATCCATTTGCATAAACACCTCTCGCTATGTCTTGATCAACAATCTCTCTAGCCTCATTCTAAAATGAAATTTCCAACGATCCCTTTGATCTCTTATGTGTAGAAGCCACAGTTTTCTCTTCGGGCATGGACATAAACAGATGGCTCTGTATGCGTTGAAAATGAGAAAGCAGTGTAGGGGGCTTCCTCCCTCAAGATCCTTTCTTTATCAAAGGATGATTTGATCTATGGCCTACTGCTTGGTCTGTTGTTTCTTGCTCTTCAATATATGCCAATACTTACATTTCTAGAATGCCTTTATTGTCTCCACCTCCTAGAGGAAGCAAAGACAATAGATTGAGTCCTAGAGAAGAATATGATGATCTATCTCTACTTATAGCTAGTGTGAACACCCCTTCAATTAGCCAAGGGGAAACCTTAAGCCATGTGACTAACAAAGTTGGAGATGGGGAGGACAACATAAGACACCACCTTCCTATATAAGAAATGATAAGCATTAAAAGCAAGTTGAAGGGCTAAGTGGCACAAGAGGGGAGGTCCAAGTGACTTAGATGTACCATTCGAAAATGTCCTCTCTAGTAGCTCTAATGATTGTCTCCTTCAAGGGAAGGAGCTTAGTAAAAGCATCGAAGAAATACATGGAGGATCAATAGAGATACCAACAAAAAGAAGCAACCTAGTCTTCAAGTACCAACAGTGCCAATGTCTAGCGAGGACCATTAAAGCAGTAGGGACAAATGAAGCAATCCTCTATAAAGAGCAAAGTTTTAAGCATGGGTATCTCTCACAACCAAAAGTTGACATCCCTATGGATCTAAAACTATGGATGTAGAAATTAGGCTTAATGATAGTCTCAAGGCATAGTGGTTGGGCAGCAAATTTAGCTTGGACAATGCACTAAGGAACTGCCTGCTTGCAACAAATCATGTGTTGTAGCATGAGAGTCTAGATCCTTTGAATATAGGCCCAATCAATGGCACCCAAGCTAGGTCCCCAAACCTCTAAACCATATAAAACTGAAAGCACTGATGTTCCAAGATAAAAAGAGAGGCATACTGCTTGCAAAGGCACAAGTGAGAGGTGAAGAGATATGTTGGAAAGTCGTTTAGGGAGGAGCTATTCTAGTATAATAAGGAAGCTAAAGAGAAAGCATTTGTACAACTTGAAAAGGGAGAATCTTTAGAAATGTTCCTATCTTTAGAAGTGGAAGCCCAATTGGAAATCCATCCCTATGATAGACAAGTGGATGCAAAGAGAAACAAGAAATGGTTGAGAGTCAACACAACTTGTAATGTGCTTTGATATCCATTATTCACAATTCCTTCAAGAGCACCAAAGTTCTTTTGTTTGGTTGAAGATGACTAAACATACATTGCTTTCGTAATAAAGCCATATGAAGCCTTAAAAAGCAACCAAGAAAGAAGCCATCAAGAAATTGGATGCATTCAAGGATTATATTAAAACTATGATCTATCCAATTCGCTACAAAGAAAACAAACTTCTCAAGTGGCAATATTTCTAATAGAGGCAAAGGCCCACGTCCAAGATAATGCCTTTGAATTTCAGAAGCAATTAACCAATTAACATCATAGAAATTCTTTAATATATCTCATAATACATCCAAATATATAGTGTGATATTGTTTGCCTATTGTTCTTCCTCTCTTTCATATGTTCCTTGAGAGGTGAGTTCCTTGAATACAAGATAAGAAGAAAGATATAGAAAGCAATGTTATCAATAAATTCAAGAGATCATTATGTAAGAGGTGGCCATATTTTTCTAGAGCCTAAAGGATGCTTTTGAACATCTTTGAGGGCTACTATACCCAAATTGTTCAAACACAATGTAACTATAATGTTTAGTTAGCCAAAAGATATCACAAAATTTGTAACCCCTAATTTTTTGGAAGAGTTTATCAATATGCTTCTACCCTTCTGAAAATGATATGAAGATGAAAACAATGTTTTGACTGGTGAAAAGTTTCACTGAGGCTTCTATGTTTCCCTAGCATAGCTAAACTATATTTCGATGCATCATGCCAACACCTTGATGTCCGAGGTAGTTCTACTATGTTATGAAATGAATTGATTTTTATACTGAATGAATTTCATCATGTCTTTGTTTTTTCTCCAAATCAACTTTCAAATGAGAAAAGTTCTTCTACCCAATGAAGGGAAAACATTAGGTTCAAACTGCATCTTTTCACAATTAAGCCAAGAAGGTTAAATAAATCATTAAGAAAAGCTACTAGCTTAAAGTAGGCCTCCTTTTGGGTGGCAGGTTGATGGTTAATGCACATGCATAGTTTTATGTACTATAAGATACATGCTATAAAACAAATAAGATTGTCTTAACAACTGTTTACGTGAAAAAAGTAATGCTAATAACTTACTGTAGAAAAAACAAGTTGTCCCTATGAGACTCATATTACAAAAAATATGAAAATGCATTCAGAAACCTAGGTCACAGGTATCTCTCATTAATACAAAGGCACACAAGACATAGCAGAAGAGAGCAAAGAAAGCATTTTCAATATTTATAATAGCATCTATATGTTTATTTGGCAAGCATACCTTCACAGCACCCTCTTCAATGATTGACATTCGGGCAAGGCGAGCAAAGTCTGAGCTAATATGTTTCTTCAGATCCTCCAAGAAGAAAAAATTTATATCATATATAATCTGCAAAATAATTTATAGCCAAAAAAAAGCTCTATTAGATGATTGTCAAAAGAACAAAAGGAAGTATATCAATGTCCTCAATAAGATAACAACAATTATACATAAAGGTAGCACCATATTCTCAATCCTGACAGTAAGTCAAAAGCAAATTGAAAGGAACAGAAAAAAAAAAAAAAAGGAAAACAATTGCACATAAAATAGACCAATATATCTTAAAACTCAGTAATTCATAAACAATTACGATTGCCTATTGCCATGCATTATGCAAATATTTGAATATCTACCAGTGATTAGAGCGTCTAGGTAAATGCAATGCAGTAGACCACATTTGTAACCTCACTAAACAACACAATTAAAAAATAGTTTCTTGATTAGTATATTATTGACCAGTGATTCCACCTATTTCAACACAAGAATTACTTGCTCACACAATTTTCATTTCCAACTATACACTTGGGAATTATTTTGCTCATACCAGCTGGTTAGGATACTGCATGAATAAATGGCATGTAACATAAATAACTCTTTTCAGAGTTCAGAAACCAAAAAAGATAAAAGAATGTCTTGACTCTCAATAATATTATGCTCATCAAGTTTCAATCTAATTGATTGTTCTGTTGATATGTAAACTAGTCATGATGTGCTTCTGCTTACAATGGGTGACTGACCATAAGGAGACTTGATCTATGAATATCAATGATCATCAAACATTATGTGACTTTATGGCCTTAGTAAGTGCAAGCTGTACTCTTCCTAGAGAATTCACATCGAAGGTCATGATCATGTTCCTACTTCCAGTCCTTAACTGTGCATTAAAACCAGCCATAGACAAAGTGGCCATAGCATTATCTTGTGTCTTGCCTTAAATTGTATAGCTACTAACAACAACCATGGTAAAATAAACATACTTGCATACCTTGATTGTATTAATTTTTCCATTGTCTTTATCAGTTATAGGAAGCAAAGGCCATAACAGTGGAACATAGACTTTAATCTCTATAACCCTGCCTACCATGTGCACATGACCCAACAAAAAATAAGAACAATTGTGATTCAAATGGATTAGATGGAAATGCAAGGGAGAAAAAAAATAAGGAGTGAAAAAGAAAAGGTTTCAAAGGAGGTGTTTGTTGGAGACATTGGAAGAGTCCATTGGCCCCAAGCTAGACATTTTTCTTTCCCTAGGTCCCTCCATGGGATCATGGCCAACACCCCCTTGCCAGGTTGATGAAAATACAATGCATACACTTGAACTTGAAAAGGAAAATTGTCGAATATGCCTTATTTTCAAGTGGACACAACTCATGTAAAATTCAAAAGAAAATAAACCTAAGGCGAAACCAACCAAGTCCATCATTCAGTTTCAGCCACACCTTGTCACAAATCAGCATAAAGATTCTCAACATTGAACTGTCAATGGTTGACAGTGACTTTTATAAAAAGATCTTGGGATTATCACCAGCTTTTGTTAATGGAAAACAGCAATTAGGTCATCGTCAATATTTTGTTGTTTCACTATTACTACTTATTATTTTGTAGTGCTCACCACTTATCGCTTACATTTTGTATAAAAGCATTTGACACTAACCCGTAAGGAGGAGCTATCTGTTAGTTTTATAATAAGATTTAATGCACAGAAAATTAATTCAAAATCAGACACAATAACACAACAAATACCCTGGGAAAACCCTTCTCTTGAGGGAGAAAAAAACCCAGCAACAAATATATCTCTTATATATATAAGTAATGACAACAAGTCTCTTTACAATGAGGCCACACACAAGGCCAATAAATAGCACCAGCAATGGTTGTAACACACACTTATAATCTGCCCTTCAATCTGCACTTGAATAGACTCACAATCTACTCCTATATGAATTCGCACTATTCTTCTTGAAGAACTCGCACTTAATGGAGAAGGAGATCGAACTTTTCTTGATGCACAAATGAGAGAAAGTGACCACCTATATATACAAATTGCTTAGAGGGGTCGCACCTTTTCAAGGACAAGGTCAGCCACCATAAAAATAATTACAAATAATAAATAATAATTACAAAGGAGGTCGGCCATCTTAAAGATATGGTGCAATTAAATAATCACAAATAATTAAGGAAGTATGAAGCCTGAAGCTGCAATAACATCAACACTCCCTCTCAGCTAGGGAGGAATACTTCCTGCTGCACAAGACACATCATCTCATCATGATGCCAACCACAATCGCTACAACCATATGTGGAAAAGAAACGATATCACCTCATTGTGATATCAGATATCACCTCATCGTGATACCAACCATAATGGCTACAGCCATGTATGGAAAAGAAACGATATCACCTCATCGTGATATCAGATATCACCTCATCATGATATCAACCATAATGGCTACAACCATGTATGGTATGTACAAGTGTTCATCACTTGCGTGATGTTGTCACCTCAACATGACTTTCACCATGGCTCTCCCAGAGGGTGAAAACACAAGTACAAGAGGAATCATCACGGACTCTCTCGCGTGATGTTGTCATGGAGTCACACACATGACATCCACCATGGCTCTCCCAGAGGGTGCAATCAAGGGATTTCACCTCGAACTTCTCTTATAGAGAAGAACTCATTAATCAAGGGATTTCACCTCTAACTTCTCTCACAGAGAACTCATTAATGAGGATCACCTATACTAAGATTCCCTTTCTCGGGCTAGTCAGATTCTCCAACATACCAAGCTTATCTCAAAGTAATAAACTTTGTCCCTCGGAGAGGCTTGCGGAGAATGTTCCGCTTCGCTCCCGCTCATCGCTGGCCGATATACTTCAATCAGAGTAGTTTTCCCTCAATACCATATCTCCCCACAGTAGTGGTATTTGATCTCAACATGCTTGGTTTTAGTCATGAAACACGTGATTTCGACAGTAAAAGCTTCACACACAGCTCGCTATCAGCCAATGAATGATAGTAGGCTCCTATTGATTGTCCAAACAACTCGCAAGGAGCTTAATGGCCACACCGCTTCGAAGCTGCCATACAAGCTGCAATATACTCGCCTCTATTGTACTCTGCTAATGCTACAAGGATCGCTCTCATCGCACTACAAGAAATCATAGCATATTCCTAAACTAAAGTAACATCTGTAGGTGTTTCTTCCGGACAAGGACACTCCCCGCCCAATCGACCAATATAACCATGCGCTCCAAGTCCACATCTCAAGAATATCTCAACCCATATCCAACTGTGCCATGCAAGTATCTCAGGATATGCTTCACTGAAACTAGAAGTATTTTCCTTGGTTCACACATGAACTTGACAAAATGCACTAACTGCAATCTGGTCATCAACGATCCAATCAACTGACTGTACATAGTAGGATCAACCAAATATGAACTAGCTGCAACCTCCTTAAGCTTCTGAAAATTTGTTTCCATAAATCAACATAAGGAATCAAGATCAACTAGATTACCATCTTCTTCAAGTTCAGTTGGCTCCCTCTAAATCTTTAAGCTCTTACATCAACCTTTCTCCTCGCAATATGCTCATCCCAAGCCTTGGTATATACCAAGATGTCATCAAAGAAAACAAGTAGAAACCTCCTTAGTTGTGATTGGAAGACCCTATTCATAGTGGATTGAAATGTAGCGGGTGCATTGGTCAGCCCAAATGGCATAACCACAAACTCAAAGTGTCCACAATGACAACAGAAGGCTGTTTTCTCAATGTTCTGCTCCCTCACACAAATCTGATGATACCCCGATCTCAAGTCTATTTTTGAAAAACAACGGGCACCATGTAGCTCATCTATCAGCTCATCAATCGGGAAATAGGATACCTGTTTTTGATTGTCCTTTTATTCAACAATCTGTAATCAATGCACATCCGCAAGGTACCATCCTTTTTCTTCACTAACACAACGAATGAGGCGAATGGTGACTTACTAGGCCTGATATGTCCCATAGCGAGCAACTCCTTAATAGTTTTTTCTATTTCATCCTTAAGTCGCTTAAGATACCTGTAAGGTGTGACAATCACGGGCTTAGCACCCTCCTCCAACTCAATGATGTGCTCAATACTGCGGTCTGGTGGTCTACCAGGTGGAATCTCATTGAACACCTTAGCATGTTTAATCCTCAACTCCTGTATGTTTGGATGATGAACTGGGGTTTGCTGCTCCTCTTGTGATGGCATCAACATACACTCAGCTACCCACTCGATCATGTCGTGTCACATGAGTCTCTCCCTTCTACTGAAAGATATTATTCTGAAATTGCTATCTCGGATGGCTTTCAACACATGAGTCTTCCCGTCCACCTTAAATCTCATCTCCATATCACGAAGGTTAAGGGTAAACTCTCCAATGTCATGAAGCCATTTCATCCTTAGAACCATATCAGTGTCTCCCATATTCACCACATAGAAATCTGCCTTAAAGTCATAATTATTTAACCGCATAGGAAGATCTGAAATCATCCTATCACACTTGAGAGTGTAGCCATCCGCGACCTTCACTCTTATGCCCTCAAATTCTTCAGTCTGAATCCCATGCCTCTCAACCAGCCTAGCATCAATAAAATTATGTGTGGCACCTGTATCCAGCAAAGTAATGATTTTTTTCCCAGCTAAGACCCCTCGCATCCTAAAAGAGCCCTCTCGCTTTATGCTAGTGAGACGTGCTTCTTGAAGCTTTACTTCCTCCTCCGTTTCAACGTCATTTTCAACCTCATTTTCAGATTTTTCCACCTCGGATTCCTCATGCTCAGTGTGCTGGTCTGATTTTTCAAATTTAGAGTCCTCATAAAATGCCCACATTATTCGGTTAGCCTTGCCCTTAGGCCTCAAAGGACAGGCGTGGTTTGCATCATAGGGTCCTTTGCAATAGAAGCACAACTTCTTCTTGCGCAAGTCATCGATGGTCTCTTTGTCTAACGGGGCTGCTGATTTCCCTTTGGAACCTGAGTTTTCCTTCTTCTTAGAGAATGATTTTCCGTCCCTGTATGAAGATGATGCTTTAGATGAGAACTTACTTTGCGGAGCTGCAAGTTCCATGCTCCTAGATTTTTTCATAGCCTCCTATAGGGTTGGGGGATCAAAAGCTTTGATCCAACCTCTCAATTGTTCCGATAAACCTTCAATGAATAATACAACTAATCTTCTTTCTGATATGTTGGGAACCATAACTGATAACCGCTGAAAATCACCTATATATCCCTCCAAACTCCCAACTTGCTTGAGTTGAGCTAGGTCTCTGAAATACGTTTCCGGATCTTTCTTGTTGAAACATTCAACCAACCGATCCACGAACTCCTGGTAAGAGGTGATGCGGTTATGCTGCAATGTGACCATCCCATGATACCACCAATTATGAGCTACTCCCTCCAAGTGTAAGGTGGCATACTTAATTACATCTGTCTCTGCCATAGGTCGAAGGCTCAAGAAAGTGTCCAACTTATCAACCCAAGACTAAGTTGTAACCGTCCCACTGCCATCAAATGTAGGTAACGTGAGTTTGTTGGTGGCATGCTTAAGGTCACTATGTTGATCTCTGTTTTGTCCTCTTGGTCTCCGGGGCGGTCTTTCACTGTAATGCTCTCTTCTTTCACTCAGAAATTTGTCAAAGCTTATGCGTTCTCTCACCTGAGGTGTTAACAATTCCCATTCGTCATTAGCGGCCATGAGAGTATCTGCAAATATTTCCTCTCTCTCTTCTTTTGCATTACCCTCTTCTGATTCATCCCTCAAAAAGGTAGGACGTGTAGGTCTATCTGCAATTCATGAAGGAGCACGATGTGCCCTAGGTGTCCCAACCACACTCTGTTATCCTCTACAACCCTATTATGTTGTATTTGTGAGACAAACTATTGCATTGTTGTTGTGAGCCCTTAGAAAGCTCGAGTCATCCGCTCAAAAAGCTCTCTACCATCTCTATCTTCATTGTTTTCCTCATTTCTTCTTTCATTTCTTGGTGGACCTTCTTCTTCCTTGTCACCCATTTCTGCTACTCGTATATCTTCAAACGGGTTATCCTCTTGCCAATAGTCTACTTGCTCCACCCTTCTACAAGTGTAGTATCTATATTGACCTCTCATGTGAAACTTTGACCCTCCAGGATAGCAGGGTCAAGGCTCTGATACCACTGAAGTGTTCCACCACTCTGCTTATTTGTTTTCACTAAGTTTTGTAGGTCTGATTTTGTTTTTTAGTTTTTATCTCTTCCTTCTTATTTTTGAGTTTGTTTGCCAATAATGCTAAAAAGGTACCAACAAGCATATACATGCAATGGAAACTTCAAATAAACTAAACTACTGAGATAACCTAGAGTAAATTGCTCAATTTAGTGGCCAAATATGATTTCTTCATTACATAATAAGAGACATACAATAGATAACTTACATTAGATCTAAAGCTAACTTTATCTTATACCATACTTTAACTTAGAGCCATATAGCTCTGTGAATAGTAACTTGCTACAGTACCAAACCCCAATGAAATGCTCACTACTCTCGAAAGCCAAACTTCTCCCACCAAAATCCAAAATGGGAAGCTTCCTAGGACAAGGGCGCCCCCTTTTGGTGAAGTTGCAGCCACTTAAGAGGGTCATTTCTTTTCTTTTTGCTGATAAAACCCTCAAGAGAGGGGTGGCTGGCTGTAACTCTTCTAAACAGCCAAAAACTCTTCAAAAATGTAAGCAGCTCTTGTGCAAACTGAAATGGAGTCTATGGCAGCCAAAAACCACTCAAAAATTAGCTCGAATCACCTGCAAACAGCCACTTATGTCAACAAATAAAGCATCCAAAAACTGACCAGCACCCTTAAGGTGGTGTTTCACACCCTCAAGCAGCTCCAAACGAAAAACCAAGCCCCCTCCAGGCTTACCCACTGCAAGAAATCAGGAAACCCTAGCCTCCCTCTTCCTCCAAAGCCAAACCCACAAGTCAAAGAAGCAAAATCATCAATGCATGAAGAGGGTCGAACTTCTTCTCATGATATTTATAATTTAACATTGAAAACACTATTCATAAAAGTGAGCACTATTCATTTAATTTATAACTTTTTTCACTTTATGAATGAATAGTAACTGAAAAATATAAAGTGACCCCTTCATTTTAAAGACACATGGTCCCTAGGCCAAAGATGGTGAAATAAAAGGTGAGTATCATAAATTTAAGCACAAGTATCATGCCAAACGCAACAATTCACCCTGCCACACACTCTGGAGATCAACACTGCAATTTGACAACCAAGTGCCCGTCCAAGTGACCCTCTATCCAGAACCATTAGCCTACGAGGGTCGACATGATAGGCTAATCCATTGATTTTTAGAAAGACTAGCTAGAAGGGGACATTACAATAGCATGGATAGGAAAAGCAGATACAAGGGTATCCACTAGGCACGCCACTCCGGGGGTGCAATAGTCTTGGTCGGACGTTCCTGCCGCTTGTTTCCAAGAGGTGGGTAGTCTTGGTTGGACGCTTGTGCTCTTGGGCTTAGATGGATAGCTTTGGGCAGACTTATCCTGCTTCTCATCCAGACCCTATTATGAATAAAACTTCCACTATGCATTATGGATATGGGTAGTCTTGATAGTCTTGGAGTAGTTATGTATCTTAAATTGATAAGACACTTATTATGTTTTGATGACATGAGTTCTATTTTCAATATGATCTAACATGTTTGTAGGGCCTAAAGCCAAGATTTATCTTGTTTAAAGAATTAAGTGGTAAGTTACAGCCCTAACTACATTAAGCTTGTGATTCTAGGGCAAGATTTAGGACAGTCCCAAAAAGGGACATTACAGCACATCAACATAGCTACCTTGTAAACCATTCTCACATGATAATGGTTCCATTGTTTCTATAATTGAGATCTCAATTAATGTTTCTTGAGCACTTCTCACAACAATTAGAGTATTGCTTTCAAGTATTGAATCTTTGCATTCAACATGCAATGCAGATTTCTTCTGCTTTAACTCTCTTTGGTTGCCAGTCCAGCCTCTTCCGTTTTGAAACCTCTTCTTGAGTATCTCAAAGTTATTGTCAAAAGTTATTGCAGCCTTGAAGTCTTCTAATTTCCCTTGATACTTCATAAGGAGTGTATCTAACTCCTTTGACATATCTGGGTTTTGTATGCTACTCTAAAGTTGCTGCTTTTGTTTCAGTCACCCAATCATTCCATCTTGGCTTCTCCAAATTTCCATCTATGTATAAAAAAGGATTTGCCCTCTTTCCTTTTGTTAGATTACTCCAAATCTATGTTCCATGGGGTTTTAGGGATGGGGACGAGGGGACGGCAAGGGATGCGTTTCGAGGATGCAGGGGCGGGGGATCTGAGTTTGGGGGCAGCGGGGGGTAGCGAGGGGACGGCGGCAGGGGAGTGGTGCGTTGAAATACATATAGTACTTGAAAATTTAGTTATAAAAAGAAGTATAACTATAGAACCCTAAGGAATAAGTAAAGTTTAAAGTTTAAAACTTTAAACACATCGCAATGATTTCATTGAACTAGTGAACATTGAAAATCAAAATGAATGTTGTTAAAGGTTGTGGATTTTAGCTTTACACCTGCCAATTGCATTTATTGAAGTTTCTATTAAAATAATATTCTTTATTTATTTATTAATGCTCAATATTGTAAAGTATTGTAAATTATTGAGATAAGATCGTCTCTGATCTTATCTGAAGTTTCTTTTTAGAAACTTCCCTTTTTGTACATTCTGTAATCTATTTACTGAGCACATTGCTCTCGTAAATAACATCGAATTTTTTACCAATTACCTAAGTAATATGGTATCAGAGCCAGCATGCTCAAAATTGAATTTTTAATTCATAAAAATCTTTTTAAGATTTTTTCAATTCTTGAATTAAAAATTTAATAAAATCTTCTCAGGAAATTTTTTCGAAGATTTTTTGTGAGCTAAATTTCAAACAAAAATTCGAAATTTCTCGTGGCTATTTAGGAAAAATTTGAGGGCTCTTTGATCTGAGATTTTTCATGATTTAAAGGTACGAGTTCGTGGAGGGTTTTTGGACATCCGGTCGCACATTTTTTGTTTTGTGGTCGTGTTTTTGTACTGATTGTTCTAGGGCACGACTTGGTTTTTTTCGAAGGCTCTGGAGGCGAGATTTCTCCTAACACAATCTCTGGCGCCATAGTCTGCAACTCACATCGAGATTTCGTCTTTTGAAGCTCGCATACACGTTCTTTTTTCCGACCGCAATTTCCTCTCCTTCCTGAGGCCGCGCAATCACTGGAGACATTTTTTTTGGCTACGGATTCTTTCTCTTGTCTGGAGCATAATTTCCAGAGATTCTTGTTTGTGCTCGCATTTTTTCAAATCTGATCATTACTCTCCTTTCTGGCCTGTGTTTCATTGACACGATTTTGCCTGAATCTTGCACGAACCCTTTGTTGGCTACGTCTTGGCTCTTGCTGCGATTTCTGGTGGTTTCAAAAAAAATCTTTTCTGCAATTTTTTATGATTCTTGGTAGGTTTTTCAAGATCTCAACTGGGTTGGTCTCCGATTTTTCTGGGTGCTTTGTTTTCCGTGCCTTGGTTTTTGTGCAGCTTTGTTCTGGCGGCTAGGGTTCCAAACCCTTTGTTTTTGAAGCCGACAATCGATGTTCTGGGTTTTTAAATATTTTTTTGTCTCGTAAAAGAAAAAAACAATTCTAGGTTGTAAACTTCCGGGAGGGTTTATAATTTTCTCCTCAAAAATTAAGAGTTTTTCTCCTGTATACCCTTGTCAGGGTTTTTGTCATTCGGGAGGGCTCTTTGGTTTTTACCATTTTTTCCGAAAAAACGATGATTTGTAATCTTGGGTTTGGCGATTTTTTCCTCAAAAATTGTGGTTTGGTGCAGTGAGTTTTTTGGTCGCAGCTGCGGCAAACATCTGCACATTGCTCTCGTAAATAACATTGAATTTTTTACCAATTACCTGAGTAATAGTTTCTAAAGCCTTTTCAATATATCCAAATTGTGAATATTCTGCAATCATTGCAATCCATGACAGCAGATTTCTGAGTCATTTGTTTGACATTTTAATTCATGTTGCAGATCCAAATGAGAGTGGGAAAAAGCTCTTTATTTTGGGTGCTTGGAGGCCTTTGGCCATCGGTGTCAACTTGTCTGTTTTCTATTATGTACCTGATTCATGGGCCATAAGTCATGTTTTTCCTACCCACTAAATGAAACAAAAAAAAAAACCCTCATACCTATAACTTCAATCGCCTGAACTCAAATGCCCACACTCAGTCGTGTAAACAATTAAACAACAAAATGAAAATAGAGCAAAATGTCAAAGGCATGGTCGATTTAGCCTTTTAGGCTTTAAAGAATAAAATTTAAAATTTATAAATTTTACTTTTGTTTCAAAAAAAAGAAATCATTTTTTATTGCATTTTTAAAGGGGAAAAATTAGTTTCTTGCACTTTGGGGGACGTCTAGAAGTCTCAGGGACGCCCAAAAGTCTCCTTAGAAGAGAGATGTCTCGGAGACGGGGGAGAAACAGGGGGACAGTGGGGGTACGACGGGGGGACGTTTCCCTAAAGTCTCTGAGTCTCGGAAACGTCCCCGACTCAAAAATGGCAAGATTTCCAAGGGGGGTGCATCCCCATGGAACACTGCTCCAAATTCCCTACATGATTCCCACTTCACAAGCTAACAACAATTTATACTTTTTTATATTTTTTATAATTTTCTGCTAACAACATACATTCAAAGAGAAATCTACCAATCTAATAAAAGTTTATTGGGCACTCACAACTTACAAACTCTATACTAATTGAGGTGTATTGCTCCCAAGGGTTTCCATCCCCAAGATGATAGGTTCACACATGAAGGGTTTTGACTCCAATGTGCTCAGTTGTTGTAGCAATGCCACAAACACTAAAATGAGAGTTGAATGTTTGCTAATTTTCTAAAAGTGTCGTCTCTTTTTCCTTATGCTATATTTCATAGACCCAACTCCAAATGATCCTCAATCATGGGCGTTAGTTTTAGGATTAGAAATGAAATAAGCAAAAACACAAAATAATAAACAATAGAACACAACAAATACCTTGGGAAAACCCTCCTTCCTAAGGGAGAAAAACCCAGCCACAAATATATCACTTTATATATTGAATGAAAGAGCAGAAGTTTGCTTTACAACATGGCCAAACACTAGGCCAATCTGATGCAATGATAATAGCATCTCTCTAGATGCAAACATACAAGCAACAATGAATATTGATCTCCTTGAAGCAAATATCGATCTGCTGAATGAATGTGAACACCTACTTGAAGTATGCGAACTTGTCTTGATAATATTATTGAATGCCAAATGAATGTGAGATGCCTTGTATTTATACACTTCAATATGTCTTTTCATGAAGGGTTGGCTTCTTTCACCAAGTGAGACAGCTTCTCAAAATAAGACGTCTTTTTGTTAAGTCAGCCTCAAAAATATAATTTATTATTTTGAAGTGAGGAGTCACTTCTCTAGTGTCGGCCTCATTAGATTCTTTTATATATTTCGAATTTTGTAGGAGAAAGAAATCTCCCGCCGCTACTTACATCAACACTCCCTCTTAGCTAGGGAGATATCTTTCCAGATATCCACGTCATGGAGTCTCATGACAACAATGGCTACACCCACAATGGCTACACCCATTTGTGGAAAGCTCAAAGGTTCATCACGGAGTCTCTCAATGTGATGTCGTCATGGAGTCTCTCAACATGACGTCCACCATGGCTACTTCCATGTGTGGAAAGAAACACACGTACAAGTGCCCATCACAGAGTCTCTCAACGTGATCTCGTCATGGAGTCTCTCAACATGACATCCACCATGGCTACTCCCATATTGAAATATGCCCCTTAATTTTTTCCCATTTTTTCACAACACAATCAACACACACTTCACCAAACCTCGATGAGGCAGCAGCTGGTCATCATTAAATTGTTCAAATCTTCTTCCAAAATGCTTCTATCTTCTCCAAATGGAATGCACATGGAATTAGCAGCATAGATGCCCAAGAAGTATTGCATATCAAGAAAAGAGCTAAGTCTGATATAAAACTAGTAGCCTGTAATTTTTCAACCAGCAACTATGCAACACCCAAATGTTCATAACCTCCACAATACTTCACCATATCACCTTAAATTAGAAGCAATTAATCAAAAGAAACATGGCGACCAGCTCACATGAAACTCTAATGCCAAATCAAACACCAAAAAGAAGACACGAATTTCAAAGCTATCTTCTTGAAATGGTACAGCCCTAGGAGAGGGTCGACCTCTCTTTAAAATTCATCCACTTTATTATAAATTCTGATCTTGCACAAATAGGGACCTCTCAAGCATACAAACTGAAAGAACCAATACCCATGTGCAATTAAAAATCAGTCAAAGAGCTGCATATGAAAATCACCTTCAGCCATGAACGAACCAGCAAGCTCTAAACTGAAAATAACATCAATTTCTCCAACAATGAAGCTCAATGTGCACTTCTGAATGAAGCACACTCTCAATCCACCATCTAGGGAACCATAGTTTCAAGCCCGAAGAATGTAGTAAATTTGCTAAGCTTTCCCTTAGCCGGATTCTAGATTTCAAACCAGCAGCATAACTTTACAATATTTTCCAAAGATAATCAGCTCTTCAAACAGCAGCAATATATAAGTTTCAATTGGCAAATGAAACACTTCAAATTCCAAGAAGTCGAATCACTTCAACTTCCAAGAGGGACGCCACCTTTAAGCATTTACTTTTTGAAATAATAAAACATTATTCAACTTTCCTTTTAGGCATCCATTTCCAAATTGCAACAATAAAGCATTTATTTAAATCATTAAATGCTCAACATGACCCTTTAATGACCCCTCTTAAAACATCATGAAGTTATTCAGCCTAGGCGTGGGGTACAACTGAAAAACATGAAATTGACTAAGTATAAAAACTCAGTCCATGGAGATAACCAAAACCAATGCCAATACTGAAACTGATGGCTAGCAAGATGACTTTAGCTGAACTACTGATGATGCCACTGCCAAAATTAGACTTACTAAAAATAGCCAACTGCTATAAATAGTAAGTTCACATAAAAACAACAGAAAGCCAAACTGAACACTGAACTGCAAAGGATTGAACTGCTGCTAGACAGATACTACCAAAAGATAGACTTGCTAAAAATAGCAAACTGCTATAAATAGTAAGTCTGCAAAACATCCTCTGAATGCCAACTGAGTAGTATCTAAAAGAGGAAACCCCAGTTTTTTGCTTCAGCTTAGCCTATGGATTTCCGCAAATAGGCTAAATCCAAAAAAAGAGCGTATGGCCAAAATAGGGACATTACACATGTGTGGAAAGAAACACACGTACAAGTGCCCATTACAAAGTCTCTCAATGTGATGTCGTCATGGAGTCTCTCAACATGATGTCCACCATGGCTACTCCCATGTGTGGAAAAGCACAAGTACAAAGGGTTCATCACAGAGTCTCTCAACGTGATGTCGTCATGGAGTCTCTCAACATGACGTCTCATCTCAATCTCAGAGATGAACAAGGGCTCGCACCTCATATTTCTCCGTCTCAAAGAAATATACACTACAAGGGCTTTCACCTCATATTTCTCCGTCTCAAAGAAATATACACTAACAAGGGCTTTCACCTCATACTTCTTCGTCACAGAGAAATATACACTACCAAGGGCTTTCACCTCATACTTCTCCGTCACAGAGAAATGTACACTAACAAGGGCTTTCACCTCATACTTCTCTGTCACAGAGAAATATTCACTAACAAGGGCTTTCACCTCATACTTCTCTATCACAGAGAAATATACATTACAACAGATCTTCATGATGATGTGACTCCCTCTGAAGCTCCAAGTACTTGCATCAACCTCCTGACCTCCTCGTCCAAGGTTGCCTCTGTTGGTTTGTCAGACTCCCTTTGAATGTTATTTCCTCCTCTTCGAAGAAACTGATCGCAATCTATATAGGTTCTACCTCTGTAAGTGCCACCAACTCAATCCCATGGCTCCAAGCTATGACTCCATGCTTGTTCATTTCTCCAATCGGCATGACTTCCTCACAGGATGCCTCAAGCTCTTCCTCCCTCTTATGCTTCTCGGTCCGTCTTGAAAGCATTTTAGAGAGTTTAATAATAGTTCATAGAACTAAACCATCCCAAAGAGAAATACCAATGCTAGAATCATACATGATTCACTATCCCAATGTTATAGCATGAATTAATAACTACATAAAAAAATTCATAAACATTATTCAAACATGAAATACTTATCTCGTTGAAATCAAAATATCCTTAAGTGTTGCACTTAAACGCTTTTCAGGTCTGCACTTATCTTTCATGATCTTTGCACCTAAAGATTCAGATCTGAAATCATCATCCGAGAATTACATATGAACGTCTGCTTTTATATACAATTGCACTCAGGCCCGACCACATTTCAATTCCAACTCCTCTCTGGTTGCCTTTCAAATGATGCATATCATACAGGCATAGATCACTGAAAAGATTGCAATATGCAGCTACCATGCAATGCTGCTACAAAATTCTTTTCCAAATTAAAATTCTTCTTTGACTCATCAATTCATGATTCTTCAATGACCACTAGATGCTAGTAACGTCCAATGCTGCATCCAGATTGAGTTAACCAATGATGGTGAACAAATCGTGATTTTCTCCAGCAATAGGATGCCAAGAGTGACAAATTCGATGAGCCCAAGATAAATGTGAATATCCTTCTAAGTGATTGGCAATGCTTCTAATGCGAATTGATTATTATAATCAATTCTTATGATATTGGTTCAACAGCTCCTATCATCGATTCCTTAATCCACAAAGCTCTTTGTCTTTTCCAATGATGACAAAATCAATTCTTGCAGGTATTTATGAAGTCGATCCTTTAACAGAAATCACGCCCCAAGGATAATCACGATTCCATCAATAAATTAGTTTTATCTAATTCAGTTTTCCCTTGGTCTTAGAATGAAGACTTGGCGGCTAGACTCTTGAAAAGATAAATTATATCGACCTTTAAGAACCTCCCGACCATTTCCAATTGTCTTTATTCTCCCTTAGATAAATAATCGATCATCTCTTTGTTGTATCTGCAGGCGCTAGCTGTTTGTTTCTTCCTTCAGTTTATCGATCTCCTCTAATCAAATTTTGACTCCACACATTGATCACAGCACTTCACAAAGAACTATAAATATTTCAATTTCCAAAATGATGCTCGAAGCATTGTCTTGACCGCTCACCCAAATCTGATCCAATTCTTTCTTAAACCTGGCTTTGATACCATGTTAGTTTTAGGATCAGAAATGAAATAAGCAGAAACACAGAATAATAAACAATAGAACACAGCAAATATCCTGGGAAAACCCTCCTTCTTGAGGGAGAAAAACCCAGCCACAAATATATCACTTATATATTGAATGAAAGAGCAGAAGTCTGCTTTACAACATGGCCAAACACTAGGCCAATCTGATGCAATGATAATAGCATCTCTCTAGATGCAAACATACAAGCAACAACGAATATTGATCTCCTTGAAGCAAATATCGATCTGCTGAATGAATGTGAACACCTGCTTGAAGTATGCGAACTTGTCTTGATAATATTATTGAATGCCAAATGAATGTGAGATGCCTTGTGTTTATACACTTCGATATGTCTTTTCATGAAGGGTCGGCTTCTTTCACCAAGTGAGACGGCTTCTCAAAATAAGATGTCTTTTTATTAAGTCGCCCTCAAAAATATAATTTATTATTTTGAAGTGAGGTGTCACTTCTCTAGTGTCGGCCTCATTAGATTCTTTTATATATTTCGAATTTTGTATGAGAAAGAAATCTCCTGCCGCTACTTACATCAACAATGGGAAGCCAGTTCACAAAAAGTGGCAACTAATTAACAATTAATTTCCTCAAATGTAGGCAGCTAACTGAGCAACACTCCCTATAAACTGTCAATCCAAAATCATAGACAATCACTCCTAAGTGTAGCAATTAACTAGTCAATCCACCCTTTAATCAAGGGCGTTAACTGATAGACACTAATGACTCAACCACTGCTTAACTAGAAGACACAAATGCTCAGTCATTGCTCAACTGGAGGACAAAAGACTCAGTCACCTTATTCCTAGAATACCATGTACATTTCTAACTGAAAATTGAAAGTAACCACTGAATAATACACTGACAATCCATTCACTAAATAGTTGCGGATTGAAAAAGTGGACATGACATGGTTGAACAGTGAGTCTTGGTTTGTAAAATCTTCAAGCATCCTCAGGTGTCCCAAAAAACACGAGAAGTCCCAGAGATGTCCCTTTTTTCTATGACATTCCAGGGATGCCCCATAATTGTAGGAAAAGATATGGGAATGGCAAAGGGAGTGAGGGTGGAAGGGATATCTTGTCCTGAGGACATTGCCCAGACCCCTACGGAGCATTGAATTATAGTAAGTTCAATTAAACAATAATTTCTACCATTGCACACATCCAAATCATGTTAGCTGCATCTGTATTGCATTGTAAAGACACCTTGTCCACCTCAAGTTACATTTTAGTGGGTTACTTTAGATGCTATCATGC
Source organism: Sequoia sempervirens (assembly GCA_007258455.2). Lineage (NCBI taxonomy): Eukaryota > Viridiplantae > Streptophyta > Pinopsida > Cupressales > Cupressaceae > Sequoia > Sequoia sempervirens. The sequence continues at coordinate 13,973 of VDFB02279494.1, read as the reverse complement.
CAGTATAGTTCTTCTAACTCACTGGTAGTATGTAGCTAATCCAATCCATCACAAGAATCATATATGTGATTAATCTCTCCCATCATAACCTTTTGTGGGGTGAGTGTATTCTTCTTTTTGGCACAAACTCTCCTATAAAAGAAAACTTTGGCTTGTAATGCCATTGATGACCACAAGGCATTTTCATATAATTTTTGAAGATTTAAATGACAATAGTTCCAATAGTACACATGATATGTGTTCTCTCAATTATCTTCCAATTTACAAGTCTACTACTGTGTTGATATTCTTCAATTAATTCTTATATAATAAACCCTAAAGAAGACGTTTTCTTATCTCCCATTGTTGTATTCTCTTGTGTATATCATCATCACTTGTATTCCTACTCTCTATGTTGGAAAATAATACAATATCTCTATTTTTTTTATAATAATTGTTTCCTTCAACTGTTCCATAATGAGAAAACCCTTTCCCTATGTCAAGAATTATAAATGCAAGGAACTTACTTGTAAATGTCGTGGTAGAAGGCTTCCCAAGAGCTCTACAGGGATCTTCTCCAAAGCCTCTGACTGCACTGTGTGATTCGTAAAAGAAAAAACCTTCTTAACAATTTCCCAAGCTCTGTTCCATTCCACATTCTCCTCATCAACCAACATTCGCATTAATTCCGGTATTGCAATTGAAGGATGTGTATCATTCAGCTGCAGAGCTACCTGTAAACCATCATGAATTTTTAAATGAATATATTTTCTTCTGATTGATCATTTTAATACACAGTGAAATCAAGAAAATGAAAGGTGCATGTAAAGTGGAAATATATTGACTACTTAACTGTAACAGATCAAAGTACAAAGAGAAAGGAATGACTTGTATACTGATGAAGCTATTAACAACTAGTGCAGCAGTTCATAATCATATAGAAATATCAAACAAAAAATATCTTATCCGCCAATACTAATTTAATAACAAAAGCAAACACCATAGAATCAGAGTATCTAGAACATGTGATAGCACCTAGGATATAAAACAAAATAATCAATGATGTTTCCCTATTAATTTTAAAGCTACTTCAGAAACAAAAGGAGGAACAATTGTTACAAAGCCAAAGGGAAAGAGCAACAACCTTGTCAGGAAATTGATCAATGCTCTTATGAAAGTCCTTGAACCTCCTCATAATGTCTTGTAATGAAGCTGACACAAAGAAGTATTGTTGCTTCAGACGAAGTTCCTTTCCCTGCAACATCACCACATTCAATAGCTGGCCATGGCCTACATGCCTCTATATGCTGCACAAAAAAATGTGCAGCTCATTGCATGCATTCAACAGCTTGATTTCTATAAGTTTCTCCAATTGCAGAGAAAAGAAGTGAAACAATCCCTTTAAATTAAGGTTCAGTTACCAGGGTACAAGGAGTTGAGGGAAGCACTTACGAGGTGCATATGTAGTGCCCATGATTTAAAACAGAATTTTAAGGAAGAAACTTAGAGGCTTCTATGTGGATGTAAGGACTTAAGGGCATGATTTAGCTAAGCTCTTCATTCTATTAAAACGTCAATGGCATGTTTCACATCAGAACTTATCTTTTCCAACAGCATTGTCAGTGCATGATTTAGAATAGAAATCCAAAAAAAAATACCACGACAGGGTACCTTAGAAAATGTGAATTTGTTCTAACAATCCACTAAGCATGATGCCATGATGAATGACAAACATTTAAAAAACAAATTTATAGCTTACTTGAGATTAGCTCCCGAATATTATCTGCATGAAAGAAATTTTGATGAGATATAGCACCACTAAAACTCTACCTGATGGGAACGGTCGTCTGGGTACAAAACACTACTAATAGTCTCAGCCCGCTGCTTGTTGATTATAGCATTGATATAGTCTCCAGTGCTAACTGATTCTTGCTGTAGAAAAGATAGATGACAACAAGAGATAGATTTGAGTTTAATGGAAAATATTTTTATTTAATAGAATTAATATAATCTGTGGTACTCAACGATTCCATCTTTAGATAAGAGAAATGGATGCCAGAGAGAGACTTGAGTTTCATGAAAATAAAAAGTTTTAAAATAGCATTCATGCAGTTACGAGAACTAAATCACTACTGATTTAGAATAGAAAAAAGGCAGCACAAAAACATGAGTTTCACAGATACAATATTGTATTCAAAAGAAATGTAGGTGACAGATTCATTATGCATTATGCTATTTTTAATAACCAGCCATAACCAAAAAAATAAAATCTAAACCATCAGAAGGAACTCATTTCTACTTTGAAGTTGAACTAATAGAATGAAGTCATTTCTAATCATGCATCACATCTATAGAGAATATTACCAGGTTCTAAATGTGTATAAAATAGCATATAAAGTTTGAAAATGAAAAACTATAGCCAATACAGCCTACTAACGTCTAAAAGAAAGAAAACTAAAGCTCTGTAGAATACAATAGTCGTTGATAAACAACAACAAAAATTCTTTATTTTTTATTACATAAGTATATTTATTAATTATTAAGAAAAATTGAACTTTTTACAACAACCCAAGCCCTGTTCTCAACTTCGCATGGGTGATACTGATGGCTATAAACTGTGTGATTGATCTAATATCTTTCATAATAAGTTAATAACATCTCCAATAGGCCGTAAAAATGTCTGAGAACAATTGAGGCTATAAGTCACTACAGAAAAGACTATATGCATACATCAATATAGAATTGTGTAATGTCCCCTTTTGGGATTGTCCTAAATCTTACCCTAGAATCACTAAATCAATGTAGTTAGGGCTATGACTTACAAATTAAATGCTTTATGCCGGATAAACCTTGATTTATGTCCTGCAGCCATGTTAGATAATATCGGAATATAATTCATATAGTCAAACATATATAATAAATATCCTTATCTATCTGAACATATAATCAAACATGTATAATAAATATCCTTATCTATTTGAACAATATAATTACATAAGGCAAACTACATCATATTCATGGAAGTTCAATCATAATAGGGATTGGATGGGGAATATGATAAGTCCGCTCGAAGCTGTCCATCTAAGCCCAAGAGCACATATGTTATCCCTCTTGACCCCAAGAGGTAGACACGCAGTCCTTCAACCAAGGGTGGTGAGCTTATGGGATACACTTGTACCTGCTTTCCCTATCCATCCTTATCCATCCTACTTATGATTGAAACCCCTCAAGTCTATCCAACAACCAACCCATGTAAAAGTTGGGGAGTAGCTAGGAAACTAACTCAACCAACAACCCTTACAATGTCTTTCATTCATGTATATATAGCATACCTGTAATAACCCCTTCTCGTCAGTAATCAGCTCAGTTGCTCATCAGCCTATTCCGAAGGCCCGTAGGCTCGTTGAGGTGAAATTAGGGTTTCCATGCTTGGAGGTTCTGTGGAATTTCTTGGTGTTTACTATTTTTAGTAAATACTATGTTTGGCAGTGGTCCTGTTGGTAGTTCTTCAGCTTGTTCTTATCCTTGTTGGAGCAATTGGTATTTTTGGTTTTGTTCCCCAAAATGCAGTTTTGATGGCAGTTATTAATACAAGGCAAATAATGTTATGTTTCTTCATTGACCCCTCGCCACTTCCTGCCCCCCCACTTGGCCTAAGGAGTTAACTTATGTTGTTTTAAAAGAGGGTCTTGAAGGGGTACGCCTTCATGAAGGAGATTATTATTTTTTAATAAAGTTTTATGTTGCCATGAGGTGGGACGCCACCCTTGGGAAATCATGAAATTTGGAAATTTGAAAAGTTTCTTCTGTGGCTGTTGGCGTGCCTTGAAGGGAAATTGAAGAGTTTTCTTCTTTTCTATAAAAATGAAGCTTTGCTCCAGCATTTGGTATCCATTGTTTATGCTAAAGTTATGTTGTCAAAATGTCATTGTGATTTCAACTTCGAGAAAAGCTTACCTCCTAGCCGTTTGCCCAATTTCGTGTTTGAAAGATAACACCTAGTTGGCTGTTTCCTGCTTCTCAAATCAGACTAGCAGATTGAACTCATTGATTGAAGAATTTTGGAGTTTTTTTATCAATTCTAAGTTGCTGGTTTCTACACAGCTGAAGGTCGATTTTACTTCCAGCACTTTGTATGATTTTAATTCTGTTATGGGTATTCAAGAATATTATTGCTAAGGTTGGGGTGACCCTTCCTAATGAGTTTCAGATTTTTATTTGAAGTTTCTGATTTTTTCCTTGCCAAATTGCCCTTGCTAAGGGCCGTACCATTTCATGGACATTGGGAATTATGCAAAGAAATTAATAATTGTTTTTTGAAGCTGTTTTTCCATCATGACATGGGCGCCTATCCTCCAGAGGATCATTGCAATTGGTTTCACTCAATTCGGAGGTAAATTGATCAAGTTATGAGTATTTCATTAATTCCCAAGTTGTTGGTTTATAGTTTCAGTTTGTTGGTTTTCATTATCAGACTTCAAAAAGATCAGATTTTGGTTTCATTTCCAGTGTTTGAGAGCTTTGCAATTTGAGAGAATCATTCTTCACATGTTGGCATTATTCTACCATTGCAATACTAGTAATTTGCAGAGTATTTGATTGTAAGGTTGTGAATTAGTAGTACTAATCCAACCATTTGTTATTGCTGCATTTACTTGTACTTTTCTTAAGCCAACATTAATTACCCCTGGATGGTTTACCGCCAGTGTGGAGAATAAACTTGTAACTCTCATTGTACCCACTGAAAAGTGGAGAATCCCCACTCAAGAGTGGATGCCCGCCGCAGCGGATGAATTAGATAGTTTGAAACTTTCATGGCTGGTTATCCACCTAAGTTCATTTGAATTTTGTAACAAGTACTCCGCCATAAGTTAGCACCTCGCCTTTCAAGGGATCTTGAGTGCACATTCTTGGCGTTGAGTTTATCTCCAGTTTCTAGTTGTATTCAATTTTTGTATCAAGTTTTAGATCCTAGGGATCCTCTGACCATATGCCCGCCCCTCTTCCTTAAGTGGTTTTAGGGCACATTCTTGGTTAGAGTTGCTTTGATAGAGTTGGTTTTGACGCTAACACTCATCAAATTGGCCAAGTGTTGGTTATTGTGTAAAAACTGTGGCAAAAAATTGGTTAGCATATTTCAATACCATTATAATGCACTCTACTTGTCTCGTCAGGGTTTCTAAGGTTTCATTGCCAATCAAAGCACTGAATGCACCATCATAGCAACATGCACGAAAATCCCTCTTTGATCCATTATTGGATGGCCTAGAGCATTGAAAAGTCTTCCCTAGACATAGAGAAATAGACTCGTGCCTTTTATACTACAAGAGCTAGGGCTTCATTTATGGCATTCAAGTACCCATACCCATATTCATCACATTCACATGGCCTTGTGTGTGGATTTGGCCTTTGAGTTGAACAATAGTGTTTTGCCAAAATTTGAGTGAGTGTACATTCCCATTGTTGTTCATTCTAAGCATTAATGGTGTCCTTGAAAATGCACAAGAGGTAGGTAAGGTTTCCAACTCAAATGATAGGGTTCCACGAAATTTCGTGCCAAAAGTAAGCAAGTAAGAAAATTTCAAAGGCTCAAAATCGAGGGTTCAAGGATTTGAATTGTGAGGATGCGAGATTGTTGGATGGGATTGGGAAATTAAGAATTGGAGGGAAGGGATGTCAAGGGTTGTCAAGGGTGTGGGAAAAGAAAAGATTGTGGGCCTCAGAAAGTGGAATGAAGGAACAATGGGAGTTTAAGGATTGGGTGGGGAGGTGAATGACTTGCAAGAGGAAGAGAAAACCTCGAAGATCCAAAAGGGAGACTTCTCAAAATGCAAGAAAGTGGGGGGCTCAAGGAAATGGCATACCTACGACCATTTTGGATGAAGGCAAAGAGGGAAGGGGAATTCCAAAAGCCCATTAGAAACAAGAAGTGAGGATGGTGGGAAGCGAGGACCAAAGTACCATGATGTAGGGATGAGAGGTAGACGAAAGTTCAAAATCTCGCCAAGAGTTTATATCAATAGGGGTAAGGGCTTTGAGATGATCGCTCCTGACCTACCTTAGTGTTGATGTGTTTTTCGTGACCGCACCAACACAGAATAAAGCTACCAACGGCGACTCTATCCTCTCTTGAACAAAATCTCCTGCATGCTAAGATTGCTAGAAAGATCATGCATTCAACTCCAAGGTTCCTTCATGCAGTGGATAGTCTCAGTTGGCCCGATGTAATTTGCTGGTATTTCAAGGGGACTTACAAAATTGTTGAACAGCGGAGAAAGGAATTTGAATGCTCGAAAGGTTTTGTCTATAAAGCTCTTGCTTCCTAAACTAACCAGAAAGTACTAAATTTAAATGAATGCAGGGTTTAGAGAGCCTAGATTTTATCCTAAATGCGGGATATGGAGCTCAACTTCAGCAAACTTCAACCGGACTTCGCTTTGCCTCACGTCGGACAGCTTCCGCAGAGTCGATGCAATCTTCAAGGGAGGTGACTAAAGATATTCAAACCACCACTTGACATGAAGATACCATCACAACGACGCATACCATCATTCAAACTATGATTGAAGCTATGTCCACAACGTTTCTAGTTGACCACACAAGGCGAACACACCATCAGTGAGCCCGCTAGTGGTATGGATAAGGGAAGCTTGCTTACATCAAACACCACATTCCATTATTACTATCTGCTTCAATGAAATGAAATTTACTCTACTTTAAGCTACTATTTGAATCAAAAAGACGAAGAAACCTTGCTAGCTACTCACAACAAAAGACGAGATCATCATCATTGAAAACTCTTTTTATTGAGAGAGTGTTCACAACAATTTCTTACAAAGTTTTCAAAGGAATAACTTTCCTTCTTCTTCAAACTACCCTACCAATCTATACTAAGCTATCTCTAAGTTGTCTCTCTATATTCCTATCTCTGAGCTAACCTAATGAGATACAAATGAGGGGGAATGCCCCTTTTATAGCTGGCCAAGTCCAATGGACGGCTCAGATTACAATCAGATGGATGGCCCAAATTGTGCCACCTCAACCCTAACCCTAAAAAGAGGAGTGGAGTAATAAATGAACAATTAATGTCCACCATCCTCTAGAAGATTCCTGTCCATAGACGCGTTCACATTGTTCCTATTCCTCTTAATGACTGCAAACTGGATGAGTCTGGTTGCCACTGCTTCAATTTCTTGGACTGGTATGGCAAGCACATTCTCAATCTGAAACTTCAAGGCTATAGCCTTTTAACCTGTTTGATGGTGATTTTCCTCCTCGCTACCACTGTATCTTAGGTATACTTTAGTACTTGAGGATGATCTTCAACGCTTGGTACTTCATCTTTTCTTTCATCCTGATCTTGAAGGATTTTCCGATCTTGGATTCAATCATTCTCGCTTGCCATTCACCTGACTGCGTTGGGTGCATATTGGGTCTTTGAGGAGAAATTCCAACACTTAGCCATTTCTGGTAACATCTCCCTTCATGGTTTGGGTGCAACCGAGACATCATGGAGGAGCCTGAAACACGTAACTTCATCTCTTCCAAGGTTGCAACGTTGTTTTGGGTTGTTTGCTCCATCACCTCAAGTCCTCCCACTTTGGTCCCGGCATTCATCCTGCAAAATAAACAAAAGGAAGAGCATCAAAACACCTATAATATAAATCTACTTCACTTACCTGATCTCCATGTTTTGATCTCCAAGGCATGAGTGACCCCCGGATCTAATAGGGTTCATTGTTTTTCTCTAGCCAACTTTGCTTCCCTCATGATTTTTCAATATAATCTATAGGCTGGGCGTATAACACCTGTGCTTCATATTTCAATGTCTTAGAGAATTTCACCCATCTTGTACTCTGCTTCCTGTGTACCTCGAAGTTGTTCCTTAGAAACTTTTATCCCACTTGACGGCGCGTCTTGAAGGGTGTTTTTTGATTTCCCTCTGCCTCAAAAAGTTTTCCAACCAACATGATACCTCCTTTTTGCCTTAGCCAAATCTCCAACCCATCTACCTTAGAAATAATTTATTTCCTCTAGAAAATTTCCTCAACCAGGCACCCGAGTAAAATCTTCAACCTAAAATCTTTGGCGAGGCGTGAAAAGTTTTAAAATCATCTCCTTGTCGAAGATATCCAGTACCCAGAAGAAAATTCCCCTCAAAAAATGCAAAATTCATGTGTATCACTACGAAAGGGGACATTTATTTTTTGAATTTTATACCTTATAAAAATATTTCCTTAGTAATGTTCTTCTTGACCTTTTCAATCTTCGGTGCATCTGGGGTGTCTGCTTCACATTTCAATGTCTTGGTGAAATTCCTTAAACCTCTTCCATCACAGGCTGGGCGCATTTCCATAAGGTGGCTTCTAGTTTACTTGCCTTAGAAAATTTCCTCAACTCTCTCAAGCTTAGGCGTATTTCTCTAGGGGAGGAGAGACTACAATGCCTAAAAAAAAATTTCAATGTCCTTCATAGTGCTATGGGCGCATTTTAAGACCCCAGCAGGAATTAACAACACTTAGCATATTTTTAAACATCCTCCAATGCAAGGTGACTTGGGCGCATTTTGGGTGGGGTCAAGGAATTTTACTTTCCTTAGAAATTTTTCAAACTTCCTCCAATGCTTGGCAACTTGGGCGCATTTTACGTGCTGAGGAGGAACTTTCTAACACTTAAACAATTTCCATCACCCACCTCCAAGTTGGGCGCATATGAGGCATCAAGGAGGAATTTAACAACTTTTTTTTTCTTAGCCACCAGCCAACTTGAAGTTGGGCACATTTGGGGTAGTCTACAGGAATTTTTGACACTTAAAACATTTTCCACACCACTTCCTTGATGAGGGCGCATTTAGGGGGTGGAGGAGGATTTTTCCCTGCCTTAGAAACTTTTTCCATGCCAGCCTCTCATCTTGGGCGCATTTCATGGGTCAAGGAGGAATTCTTCAAGACTTGAAAAAAATTTATCACCTCCTCTCTCCTTGAGGGCGCATTTCATGGTAGGAGGAGGAATTTTATGACTTGGAAACATTTTCTATCACCACCTTGAGATGAGGGCGCATTTAGGGGGTCCTACAGGAATTTCTTCAGACTTAGAAAATTTTCTGGCTTGCTTGTTCTTGCTTTACTATATTTAGTAAGTCTCTGATTTTTACTCTTCTGAAGCTTCGATTGATCTGAAATTTTAGCCACGGGATCCTCATGACCTAGTTGATCTGTTCACACTGCCATCTCGTGCTGACTTACTATTTATAGCATGTTTTCGGAGGTGTTTTATTATTTATAGTAACTGCCTAATTTCAAGACTTCCACAACTCCGTTTAACTTGAAATTTGAAAAACGTGACCCTCATGGGTTAACTTGCTTGTTCACACTGGCGCCTGCTGCTAGCTTGCTATTTATAGCATGTTTCAGAAGTGGCTTACTATAAATAGTAAGTGCTCTGATTGCCTTCAAATTTTACCAGTGGATAGCTTGAAAGATACTGATCACAGTGGGATACACCGGTTTTCGAAAATTCTGGCATTTGACCCCTCATTTTGGGTCCCGAAACTGGAAACCCTAATCTGACTTGCATGTTACTCAAACGATCTCCATTTGACCCCTTTTATGTTGCACTTTGTCCTGTTTGTGATACCGATGTGTTGGGCAACTGCCGGAATGGTGCTGCTAAAAATAGTAAGTCCCTGAAAAGTGATCATCTTGTCTTGCATGTCACCTTGCTACGTAGCTCTTGAAAAACCCAGAAAGATTATGCAGACATGCGCTGAGAAATCCTGCATGCAAACCCTAAAAATAGCCTCTAAAGCCCGAATCATTGAAAGTCATCATCTCGTTTTGCATGCTATATCACTGCGAAGGCCTTGAAAAACCCACAAAGAATCTCCAGACATGCATCTGAAAGTCCAACATGCAAACCCTAAAAGTGGCCCTCGACAAAGCTATGAAAATAGTAAGTTATGCATTTCCAGCTCAAATTTTTGAAACAAGTAGCTCATGATGTTCTAAGTGCGGAGTGCGGTCGTCGGGAATTTGAAAATCCCAAAATAGACCCCCCAAAGCGGCACTTACTAAAAATAGCAAGTTGTGTCGAATTTGGTGAAAATTCAATGAAAACATTTGTAGCCCCTCCTAACAACAATGTTAGTCTAAGTTTCAATAATGAAGCTTGGTTTGACCTCAATGACGTGAAATGAAAACTAATTCCTCTGAGACTTGTAGAAATCGTGTTTAAGCTCAAAAGCGAGCCGTCCCGAAAAAACAGAGATGGAGCAAAGAGACAACGCGACAAAAGCGACCCAAAAAGCAAAACCAAAAGACCCGAATGAAGCAAAAATTAGGGGGTCCCCATTTGCAATGGGGTGATGTGTGAAAAGGTCACAACACTTAGGAACAAAGAGACTTGCAAAGTTTATTGCATTGGCAAGGTTCGAGGATCGGGCATACCTAATGCAAGTTAGAGAGTGGGGTGAAGAACTCTGAAGGTCCAATGAAGACAATGTAGCAGAAAAACAGGAATAGAACTTTAGGTATACTCCATGCAAGTTGGAGGCAAGGGATGAATGGGTACAAAAACCCACAAATGACTTTACTAAGGGAGGTCAAGGATTAGAGCTTCAGCTTAGTGATGAAGGAAAGGAAAACTCAAAAGCTCAACAAGGTGGTGATATTTAGGGTTTTGAGATACTGAATACCCTTGGGTATGTCTATAGGGAAAAGTTTGGGAGCCTAAAGCATAGTGGGAATCAAAGTTCGAATTTCATGCATGATGCTTACCCGTTGTAGAGATTAAAGGATCTTCAAGGCTTGGACCCAAAACACAATGCAAGCAAGAGGCAAAGAAAACAAATGTGTGGGGACCTGAGGAAGCAAGGAACTAAGGAGTCTAATAAGCAAGAACATAAAAGCCCACCAAGTTAGAAAGATGAAGCGCGAAAGTGTTGTACCCAAAATAATTTTTTGGCATTCTGCTTAAATTGAGCTAAATCTTGTTAAAATGCCGTCAAAAGTTTGTTTTAGGTCAAACCAAACATAGGGTCTTTGTGGGTTTCTATCAAGAAACACATGTGCAATATTCTGAAAATTTGAAAATTAGGGTTTTACGCCCTATTTTCAGGATAACCCCCGAAAATAGGACCTTCCCAGAAATGATCGAAAATGATTTTGATAGGATTAAATGACTTCACAATCACATTGGTCAAGTTAGAATCATCAAAAGACACATTTTACTCTGGTGGGTCTATTTATGTTTTTCAAGAACAAAGTTAGGAGCTCCACAACCATTAATGGCAGATTGGCCAGTACCAGGTGTTGAAAGCTAAGCCTCAAAAGCTTCAACAATGCAACCATGGCGACAAAGATCTAAAAAGATGTTGTTTGATGAAGGAGATTCCTAAAACCCAAAAAGGTCAAAATTTGACTAACTCTGGAAACGTTACGAAGGAGAGATCAGTTCATGATGCTGAAAAGAGCCTTTTTCAGACAGGGGCGCCCTTGATTCTTAAGGGTAAAATACAACTTGTTGAATCATCCAAGGCAGTCATCCTCGGCATTCGCTTGCTGGGTCGACAACGAAACAAAGAGCAAGATCATCTGATGAGTTGATCACCAGCAATTGTTGACAGAGCGAAAAGAGGCAGTTGATGAAGTATCAAGAAATGGCTGTTGAATGTGAAGATCAAGGTGAAAAAAGTGCCCTTTCCAAGGAAAGGCGCCCTTCTTTTGGAACTCCAGATGATATCAGATGCCTTAAGGCCTCCCAAGGCAGTTTTCTCAGTCTAGGTTGATCTCGACAACACAACTGCAAGCACGAACAACAAACAAGGCAATCAACAAATAATCAAGATCAAACCAAAGCATATTTCAGATGAAAATCACTAAGCAGAAGAGCAAAAGCGCCCTTCTCCGTGAAAGGCGCTCTTGAATAAAGGAACCCTAAACTGACTTTTGAGTTCTCTAAATCCAGTCATCTTCGGCGAAACAGAGCTAGCTACCTAATGAGCTATCAAACGAGATCATCTGATACTTCGATCAACGGGAAATCCAAATCAAAGCACGAGAGGTCAATTCAAAAGGTTGAAGAACAAATACTGAAAAATCACCAAGGCAAAGGAAAAAGCGCCCTTTCTTGAGAAAGGCGCCTTTCCTTTTGAAGCCACAAACTCAGCTTTTCAACTTACTACCTCCCAGGCACTTCTCTTCAGTTTACCTCCAACTCAACAATGAATGTACCAACAACAGCTCAGGATCAACAGATCAATCTGGATTCAGGATCAAACTGGGGTCATTCAACAGAGAAAATAATTAAAAACTTGCAAAACTCAAAAGGGACGCCTAGAAAAGGTCAAAGGCAAAGTTGTTGACTAAAGTCAAGATATTTTGAGATAAACTTGGCCAACTCGCTCCACGATCAGTGGAAATCACCTTTTTGAACTTCAGATCAAGCCAAATCAACTTTTGATCATGAGTTAAGTTCCCAAACTTATGGATCTAAGGCTTAAATCTATATAATCAAGGTATAGGCGTCCCACTTCACTATTTCATTCCAGGTTAATGATCAAGAACAGCCATAAGCCCTCAAGAACGCCATTTACAGATCTGGCCAAGGTTTTTGTCCGTTCTTCAAAATTTCTTGCAGATCTGAAGCAGAAGAAGATTGCTAATCTGAGGTTGGATTCAGAGATAGATTTTCTCAGGGAATCAAATAAAAAATAAAACTTCGTCCATCTTCTGTCACTTCCTCTCTTGCTAACATCTAGGTTTTCTGCATATCACACACAAACGGTGGGCTACATCGAGATCGATCAGGCAAATTCGACATAATTTTTCCGGTGAAACCCATCTCGTCAGATTTTCCAAAATCAGCAAACTCGCTGCCCCTATTTTTGGGGGTTTTTTCGAAAAAGTTTCAAAATCAAAATTCTGAGGAACTGGGTTTGTTCAGCATTGAAGCACGAACAAAACCCATGTGCCAGATTTTTTCTGGAAAAATATTCCTCGGCAAGTCGCTATTTTCAGGGGTTTCTGAAAATTGTCAGAACAAGGTCAAGTTTACAGTCAATCTTTAAGTTTTTCAAGATGCAGTACTCTCAGGTACAATACAGGACCAAGACGGCCCTATTTCATGATTACTTGAAAACAGTTGACACAAACTTACATCAAGTAAATCCAGTGGTTGATCTAGAACAGTTGGAGGGCATGAATCAAATCACATTGCAGAACATTGAAGAATCTGGGTTGCTACAGGCTGCATCCATCCCCATCACATTACAGACCGTGGAGCTTGTAATCGCTTGTATAAAGCATTACAATCCTACCACTAGAGAGATCAGAGCAGTGGATGGGAGAATTGTTTGCAGTCTAAAGCCTCAGGATATTGAAAAGTGTTTTGATATTCCATCATGTCCTAACAGCAAAGTCATATCAGTGACGGAATACGAGAAGGCATTCGAGACAGCCAAAGACAAATGTCAAGGGACAATAGCTGAAAAATGGCTAAAAGTGACAAAGGCTAACTTGCCTAAGTTGGTTGGACGAGGAGAATGTAAAGATGAGTACGCAATGTTAATCACTCTACTCAATAGAATCACTGGAGAGGAGGATGGCAATCAATTCCAGTCATGGATGTATTATGTCATTGCAAAAATCATTGGCAGAAGGGAACATTATGATTGGGCCACTCTGATTAGTGACACACTCCACCAACAGATCACCGGGTATCTGGAAGCTCATAGGTTTCACATGTGTTCTTACCTGGTATACCTGATTGCCTTCCAAGGCGATTTCAGGATATTAAACAATGTGGGAACCTTAGGTGTGCAGAAGGTTCATGAGCATTTTACACGTATTGAGTTTACTCAAGCGGAGCGACACTTCAAAAGAACAAGTGATCACTTCAGCATGCACACCGTACGAGAGCTAGACCATGAGATGCACGTGCCTATTTCACATACAGCCAGAGAGGCAATGGCAGATTGGGGGGATTGGTTCATCCAA
>VDFB02279493.1:0-79913 GCA_007258455.2 Sequoia sempervirens | reverse complement strand
AATCTCTTCTCTATCTACCACACTTTGTTTCTAGATCTAAAACCCTAATTTCAGACCTATAGAAGTCTTTCCATGACCTTGCAAGTGAGGAGACAACTCGAACAACTTCCTTCAAGCTCCAAGACACCTAGATCTACAATTACACATCTACAAAGATAAAAACTTGTTGATTTTTAGGGAATGGGGGTTTTCCTTGGTCAAACCCCCCTTTAAGGTAATTAAACCAAATGATGAGATAATGAAATAAGGACATGAAACATGAACAATGATATCTTGAATGATTTCTTGTAAATCTACAATATAACATGAAGTGGCCATGAATAATGCAGATCTAGATCTTGAATATGCATATGAAACAATGCTTGCAAATGGATCTTCAATACTACATCACAACACTAGCTCAACAACATGCTTGATGCTTGAAAATCTTGACATGATGATGGATCTTAAATTGCTACAATAATTGATGAAGAAATTTTCCCTTGAAAGCCTTAGAAATGCTCATGTAAACTCTCTTGATGCTCTTTTGAAGTCTTGGCATGCTTAACTCTTGAGTGCTTGACTTGATATCATGAAGAATTAATGAAATAATGATTTGAGACCTTGTTTATATATGCAATGCACCCAATTTACTGGTTATTAGATCCCAGGGGCCAACATTCATAAAATTTGAATTTAAAACCCTAATTTCTCACTCAAAACCCTAAATGGGGGCCAAATGGGACTCATACACCACCCCTAGCGTATGTGAGACTCATACGCCCAAGGTGGAGTATGGGTCCCATGAGACCTTTTTAGAGAGGGAAAATGTCGGGGAGTTAAGAAATTAAGTCTATTTGTTGATCTTGTCAGGATTTCGGTTGAAATAAGCCTTGAGATGCATAATATAGGGTCTTAGGGGCCTTTTAATGATGATATAAATGTCATAAATGCAAGGGGCCAAAAATTCAATGTGAAAGTGTAAATAAATACATTTTACAACATTAAATTAATGCAAGATTAGGTCAATTTAGCTTAAAAGGGCCCTAAATCCAATGTGAATGTGTGCAACACATTACAACACTAGATTAAAGCAACATTAGGTATGAGGGCCTTAAATCTAATGTGAAGGTTAAATTAATACACTTTACAACACCAAATTAGGGCAGAGTTATGCTTATTTAGCTTAAAAGGGCCCTAGATCTAATGTGAATGTGTACAACACATTACAACACTAGATTAAGGAAACATTAGGTTCATTTTAACATTAATCATTCCCAAATTAAGCAAGGAAAAGGGATACTTTTTCCGTTGATACATTTAGCCCCCACTTTAGTGAGAGGAGGAACTTGCTTCAAACTGACACTAAAGTAGACATTCAAGAGGGGTCCAAGTGTGCCAATGCAGATGAAATAGGATGACAAAGATCAAAGGAGGTGGTCAAGCCCCCGGGATCCAATATCCTACATCAAACCAACATAAGCACAAAGGGACACACACAAGGTTTATAATATGCAGCATCAAGATACACGATCATCCAATGTCCATAAAAAGAGAGAAAAATAAAAACAAGAAAAAATAAGAAGAGGTGGATCAAGCCTCGACCGTTTGTCCAACACGATGTGGATTAGATCTAATTTGTTTGTCCAAATATGCACACTTACTCTAAGGAAACAAAACTTCAGGATGTTTGTTGGGTGAGTAATCCAAGAGAGTGAGACACATACACACGTAGTTGGTATGTGCTCACAACACACACGAGTGGCTAAGGGAAATTCATGCCTTGGATCAACTTCCCATCCAACCATACCAAAATTACACCTCTTGATAACTTTGATAAGGGACCACGTAATAATGAACTTCGAGTTCCATGAGGCAACCAAACCTTTGCATGCTTGGAACTCATGAACAAATAAGATGGCATCATAGGCAAGCAAAGTGTGTTATGCAAGTTGGCCATATAATGGTTATTGTGAATGTGAAATAATGTAAGGTATGTTCAAAGGGATCTTGCTTAGTTCATGTAAGGTCTCTCCTTAGGGAACATTGTGCCTAATGTCTCCAAGAGAGGAAAAATCAAAGAAATATCACACTCTTAGAGGAAATCAAGCCCAATGACACCACCAAGAAAAGGACATGTCAGAAGAAGAAATAAAATTGCATAATGAAACATGAGAGTTGATGTATGCCCACACTTTAAAGTGGTTGCTAACACCATTGTTGCGAGAAATTTTTGTAAAGTAGAAGATGTGAGAGCTTATTTAGAAATACCTATTCCAAGTCATATGTTTCCAATAGGCTATGTCATGAAAAGGGAAGGGGTTCCCCCCAAAATGTATAACTCAGTACGTCACATGCGAGCCAACTTAAGGAATGTCATCCACATCCCAAGCTTTCTCTTATATATACATGAAAGGTGATGAACTAGCCAAAAGAGACAACGAAAAGTGGCATACAAGGACAAGGTTACCTAAACCCTTGCCCCCACTTAGTGCAGGGCAAGGATGATCCAAAATGAAAGGAGGAATTGGGTGTTTCAACCCAAGGAAGAGCACCATAGTCCTTAAGATATTGAATTTTGTTACTAAAAGCCTTACATTCATTAGTAGAATGATCATGAACTCTATGATATGTGCAAAATGAACTCTTGTAGTAAAATTTATTTCATGTTATTGGAGGGAGAGAAATCAGACGATCTTGGAGGAGTCTTGTCAAGATAATCTATTTATCAAAACTAGAGGATGTTTCATTATTTTGCAATAAAGATATCTCTTTCTTAGTACAATATGTCATACTTACACAAGACTCTTTAGATTGTGAGATTTTGTTCTCTCCTTTATAGGAGGATGTAAAATCTAATGAATTCAAATCATTAGTGTTTTGCATGATGATATTGACATTAAGAAAATATTTCTTTGTTTCTTTTGTTTCTTTCAAAGGGCACAATCAAGACCACTAGTGTCTATCAATTCAAAATGTACTAGTATTAAAGTTGTCTTAGAAGAATCTTTTGTAATAGTGTTGATATTGAGTGAAGGCTTTTTTATTTCTATCAAGGGACAATAACCAATACCACTATTCTTTTCTTGTGTGTGAGGCTCTATAGGGACATGGATACCTTGTTCTCTAGCACCACATCCCTTTCCACTATATCCAAGTTGTTTCATAAGCTCATAAACTTTTCCATAAAGCTCTCTCATTTCTTTTGGAGTTGGTGGTCATTGATAGTCTATCTCGTCAAAGTTTGTTTTGTAATTTTCTTTTTCTTCTAAAGTGGTTGAGGTGGATGCTTTTGAAGGGTCTTCCAAATTTTGTGTTGACATTACCACTTTTTCTTTTCTCATTTCAAAGTCTTTGTTTATAATCTTGTATTCTCCAATGAATGTTGGTGTGAAATATAAGGAACCTCAATCATCTTCTGAGAGCTTCATGACTTCCTCAATGTGTTGTTCTTTGTCTTTATATTGCACGGGTTCTACTTGTGTAGTTGGTGTCAATTTTTTCAAAGGATTTTCCTTATCTTTGTCAATGTTCAAACAACTATTTGGTTCATGGTTGGCTTTGAGTGTGTACACTTTGTTATTGTAGATGTATTTCATTTTACCATGAAGGGTAGAAGGAACCCCATTCATTGCATGAATCCATATCCTTCTTAAAAGAATATTATATGAAAGATCATGACGCATAACATGTATCAATGTTTCTAATGTGGCCTTTCTAGCTATAATAGGCAAAGTAATCACGCCAAGCAATTTTTTTACTACATTGTCGAATCCACAAATAGATAAAGAATCATGTTGAATTTTTTATTTATCCACACCAAGCCTATCCAAAAGGCTTATGCTAGACACATTAAGAGTAGAGCCATTATCTAAAAGGGTTCACTTTATGCATGTTCTATTGTATTGAGCTATTATCATGAAAGCATCACATTGTTTTTGTTCTTTCAAAGGAGGGAGCTCACTTTGGTGGAAAATAATGTCAACATTTATTCCTTGAATCATGGCTGCTATGTCATTTGATTGTGCATTAGAAGGGATAGAAACTTGTTGTAAAGCGCTTTGAATTATGTTGTGAAAATGATTGGAGGCTTGAATAAGGTCCCATAAGGATATCTTAGCAGGAGTATTCTTTAGTTGTTCAACAAGATCATACTCCTTTCCAATTTGTGGAGGAAAACGAGGAGGACATGGTAAGATAGGATTAGGAAATGGGAGGGATGTTGAAATTTTTTTTCTTGGTTGTGGATTGTTTCTAGTGTTATATGTATGAGCAAAAATATTATGACTTGGATGTCAAGACACATTATTCTTAAGTGGGTAGAGGATAAGTTCGGGTTTGTTTTGAGTTTGAAGTTTGTGTGAAGGTGGGTAAAGGATGAGTTGAGGTTGAATAACATTAATGTCTCTTAGTGAAGGAGAGTCTAATGTTACTTCATCATCTTCATTTAAGGACACTATATCATTATTTTCAATGTTATCCTCCCTAGGAGGAAACTTTTTAGGAGAACTACAAACTAGATGTTTATAACATTCAAAGGTTGGTTCTTCTAAAATGACTTCATCACATGTAAGGGAGGTTAGAATATCTTCTTTATCAATAGTGGGGACATTAAGAGAAGGCTCAATTTGATTGTCCTTCTTCTCTAAGGTCTCATTCTCTTGTGCCATACTATCTACCCTAGTAGGAGAGCTTGTAAGATGCTCATCACATTCCATGGTTAGATTTTGTAAATTAGTTTCATCACAAGTAGAGGAGGAATCAAGAGAAGGACAACAATTATTTTCATGCTTACCAAATAGATCTTTCCAAATGGTAGGAGCATTAGGGAAGGGAGGAACAATATTCTCATGACTCTCAATAGGTGCATCTTTAACACCAACCTATCATCTTTGCTTTGAGGAGGGATATTAGAAGGACAAATTTGATTGTCATGGCTCTCTATGATATCATCCTCTTTCACTAAAATATTCTCACAAGCAAGGGATGAGTGTAGACAAGGTAAGGTGATGTTTAGAATGTTGCAAAGATGGCTTTCGTTGCACCAAAAGATCAACCTCTTAATGCACGATACAACCATTGTATTTATACAAGATCAAGATCCATGAGAGGCAGTTAAACCATGTCACAAAGCCCAAGAGCCATGCTGGACTACGCCTACCACAGGAAGAGGATACCAAGGGTCACACCTTGCAACAATCCCCCCCAATGCAAGCACAGGATTTGAACCTGTGACCTCGGATCTGATACCAATTATTGCAAAGACGACTATCATTGCACCAAAAGATCGACCTATTAATGCCCAATACAACCACTAGATTTATACAAGGTCAAGATCCACAGGAGACAGCTAAACCATGTCATGAAGCCCAAGCATCGCGCTGGACTATGCCTACCATAGGAAGAGGAGACCAAGGGTCACACCTTGCAACATAGAAATGTGTCCATGATCTCATCTTCTTGTGTTATAATATCTTCCCAAGAGGGAGGAGGAGAGAGACAATAAAGACTCTCATGGTTCTCATTGATTGTATCTTCTTTCACCAAGATACCTTCCTCACTAGTAAGAGAGGTATCGGGAGAAGAAAAATTATGGCTTTCATGATTGTATATGCTTGTATCTTCTTGTATCATACCATCCTCACCAATAGGAAATTTAATATTAAGGATTGTGTCAATGGTTTCATCTTCTTTCTCTAAGATGTTCTCATAACTATGACAGATAGTAAAAGGATGACTAACGTGTTTCTTAATGAAATCATTGTTGTAATCTAAATTGAACTCATAAGAGGGGATGTTGTACTTATACAATCCATTCATAATCATATCAAAACCACATATCTTAAAAGGAAACATTCTAATATGAAAAATTAAACTATCTAATTTATGCAATTCTTCAAAAATGTAAACAAATGTCCCACATATATGAATATTTTTACTACTAAAATGAATTTTTAAAATGCTTTTTTAGAAAAGATGACTACACTACATGGATGAATTGACCTAGATCATAAAAACAAAATTTACTCAAACTTTCTAGATTGATACTATATGTTACCATCAAGCTTGGGAATCATAGAAATGAGGTTTTTAATGTTGTAAAAGGTAGTTTGAAATATAGACTAGGACTCAAACTGGGACTAAATCACCCAAAGGGGTATATGAGTACCAATTAGGGTTTTTTCACAATTTTCAAGAAATTTTGTGTTTTCTATGCTTTCTGGTTTGGATGATGTCTGAACTAAATGAAAATGTATATTTTAGATGATTTTCAGTGATGTTAGATGCAAAAATGCAACCTATATGCACTTTCACTAATGCAAGATTTTGAAATCCTAGATGCAAATTAACTAGTGCAAAACCTAATGCAAGCTAGATCTAGGATGATAATGCACTCCAAATCAGAAATGATGTGTTCTAAATGCAGGTTCACGGAAATGTAAGGTAGAAAATTGTAGTTGCTATTTTTTAGGACATATATACTCCACATTCAAGGAAACCCTAGAGATCTCTATTCAATGCTACAGTGAGAGAAAGAGTTCTTGATATAGGGTTTTCCTAGGGTCTAATTAGAAACTAAAGGGGGGTTCAACACCAAGTTAGGACTTGGAAAGACTAATGAAATGCAAGACCTAATTATGAAACTTAATGGTATGCAAGACCTAGTTGAATGACCTAGAAATTCAAGTAAATTAGAATAGAAAACTGCAAAATCATAAGTATGCACCTGGAAACTTGTAGAGGCTTGAATGAGGACTTGAAATGTTGGAAAAACTAATTTTGATGTTGAATAGGACTCATACGCCAGTCTGGGTGATTCAATCCCAGACTAGGTTTTCTGCACCAAAACTAGAATCTAATAGTGTTGATTTTGAATCTCCTAAAACCCTAAAAATTGGTTGTACTAGGACTCATACACCCAAGTTGGCGTATTAGCCCTAGTGTGCTTTTTTGAAAGGTCAAGGTCTAATTCTGCTCTCCAATCTCTTCTCTCTCTACCACACTTTGTTTCAGATATGAAACCCTAATTTCGGACCTATAGAAGTCTTTTCATGACCTTGCAAGTGAGGAGACAACTCCAAAAACTTCCTTCAAGATTATAACCTAATCTTCAAAGATCCTTCAAGTTCCAAGACACCTAAATTTGCAATTACACATGTAGAGAGAGAAAAACTTGTTAATTATCTGGGAATAGGAGTTTGCCTTGGTTAAACCCCTTTGAGGTAATTGGACCAAATGATAAGATAATGAAATAAGGACATGAAACATGAAACATGAATAATGAATAATGATACCTTGAATGATGTCTTGTAAATATATAATCTAACATGAGGTGGCCATGAAGAATGTAGATCTAGATCTTGAATATGGATATGAAACAATGCTTGCAAATGGATCTTCAATGCTACATCACAACACTATCTAAACAACATGCTTGATGCTTGAAAATATTGACATGATGATGGATTTTGAATTGCTACAATAATTGATGAAGATATTTTCCCTTGAATAACTTTAAAATGCTCGTGTAAACTCTCTTGATACTCTTATGAAGTCTTGGAATGCTTGACTCTTGAGTGCTTGAATTGATTTCATGAAGGCTTAATGAAATAATGATTTGAGACCTTTTTATATAGGCAATGCACCCAATTTACCGTTTATTAGATCCCAGAGGCCGAAATTCATAAAATTTGAATTTAAAACCCTGATCTCCCACTCAAAACCCTACAAAGGGGCCAAATGGGACTCATACACCACGCCTGGCATATGGGTCCCACCTAGGTTGGACTCATACACCCAAGGTGGCATATGCTTCCAGCAAGACCTTTTTAGAGAGAGAAAGTGTTGAGGAGTTAAGAAATTAAGTCTATTTGTTGATCTTGTCAGGATTTCAGTTGAAATAAGCCTCAAGATGCATAATATAGGGTCTTAGGGGCCTATAAATTATTATATAAAGGTTATAAATACAAGGGGCCCAAAATTCAATGTGAAAGTGTAAATAAATACATTTTACAACATTAAATTAATACAACATTAGGTCAATTTAGCTTAAAAGGGCCCTAAAATCTATTGTGAATGTGTACAACACATTACAACACTAGATTAAGCAACATTAGGTCTAAGGGTGCTAAATTTAATGTGAAGGTGTAAATGAATACACTTTACAACACCAAATTAGGGAAGAGTTAGGTTTATTTAGCTTAAAAGGGCCCTAGATCCAATGTGAATGTGTACAACACATTACAACTCTAGATTAAGGAAACATTAGGTTCATTTTAATATTATTCATTCTCAAATTAAGCAAGGAAAAGGGATACTTTTTTTATTGCCACACATCTATACATACATGCATGCATACAAGGATAAATTCATAAATACATAGGTACATACGTCTAGGAATACATACATACATACATACATACAGGCATACAGGCATACATACATACATACATACATACATATAGGCATGCATAAATACATGTTCATACATACATACATACATACATATACATTTAAGCATACAAACATACATACGTATATTAAAATATATATACAAACATGCATACATCAAACATAAATTCTCTCTCAGGTCTCTCCTTCCCTCTATCCCTCCCACCTATAAGGAAGCTAAGGTAACATAACAACTTCCTACACTAATATTGAGAGGATAATAATGCAAAAATTTTACAGATCTTTAACAGTTACAAAAAATTAAATAGAAATAAACATAAATATCATGCATACCACGACATAGAGATCAACATGGGGAAAACCCTTTCATGAGAAAAACCCCAAACTCCAAAAGCTACCCAATATATAATTATTCAAAAATCACAAAGAATACAATATACTTACAAAGCAAGCTTCTCAAAAGAGTATTGTTATCACTATGATTTGCACCCTAGCTAAATATTAACACAGTTAATCATGTGAAAAATGGAAACTTTTCTAATGTTGTGGTTCACCTATAATAGAAAAGGACCTCCAAAGAAAGTTGGTTCTTTGTTGGATATCACCTATACTACTCTACTGAACTTGCAAAGGAAAAGGATAGAAAGAGAAAACATAAACTAAAAGACTGATAATGAAAACTAAAGGTGATACACTAGATTATACTAAGGACCTAAAAATTCAGACAAAATGACACTTGTTTCTCAATGACTGAAAATGAACACTTGCACAACTTTTTTCTGTAGGCTTATGCATAAGTGTTTTGAAAAAAGGCTTGAATACATTTAACTTTCAAAAAGAAAGGACAGCTTCATAGTTTATAAGCTACACGCAACTTAAAACACAATTTTCAACCTGCATAGACATACTTTTGTAGAAAGGGCAGAAAAATGTGAGACAAAACTACAAGGAAGTGAAAATACCTCACATGTAATCTGATCGACCACTTGATAACCACTATACTGCAAGGAAAAGAAGGCACAAACTTCAAGATTTGATATTCAAGGTATTTTTTGAATTCATTCCCAAATGAGTTACAAAAGCTTGCAAGAAGTTTCACAAAGGACTAAAAAAAAAGGTCACTAAGTCTTAATCTTCATCAAAAGAACGCGCTCCAAAATGAGTTACAAAAGTGAATATGTAACCAACACCAAGTGGTTCCACCAAAAAGGGTTCTAGAAACCACCTTGGGTTGGATGCCATAATAAAGCCTAAAATATAGCATCTATATCCTCACAAAAGAAGCTCCAAAATGATGGAAAGGTCAAGTTTGACCAAGTCCACCATAAATACTCAAGAAACCCATGCCTAGATGCCCTCTAAATGTCTCAAAACCAAATCAACATGCCTATATCTTCTCCACATGTTGGAAAACTGAAACCAACCTCCTCTTATATTCTCAAAAGAATTAAACTCCAAATTATTTCAAACTTCCCTAAAGTCCTCCATTTGCTCATGTAACATAAATACTCAATTTTCTTTGAAATAGCATTTTAATTTAAATGATTTATTGAATATCACTTAGACTAAAACACTTTACATTGAAAATAAAGAAAAATTAAAGTATTTAAGAAACCTTAATATACAAAAAGAAGCCAACCCATAGCGAAATGTTAACAAATACTTTTTAAAATTTAAGCAAAAAATGCCATAAAGTCATCGACCTTTGGAAGAATTAGGGTGAAACCCTAAAAGATGGGGAGACAAAAGTGAAGTGAAAACACTTCACTTTGTTTGAAGCTTCAAGAAGAAGTTGCAGCCACGACACCAAGGGTTTTTTGGAAGCTTTGAGGAAGACTTCATGACTTCATGGTGATTCATTCTACATTTTTCTTGTAGAAATTGAGGTTCCCTTTCTGCGTGGTAAGCCTTTATTATGCCTTCAAATGTTATTCATCAATATCTATTAATCAAAACTCGTTTTGAGCTTCTTCTTTAGAAAAAATGATGAATATATCTCTATTTTCCGTGTGCTTCTCCATGTTGTGTATTTAATGTGCAAACCTCTATGAATAAAGACTCATTTCAAGCCTCTGAAGAAATCAAAACAATGGATCCATTGTTTTCTCTGTGCATCTTCTTATTTATCACTTTTTGAAAATGATGACTAAACTTAAGCTTCAAAATGTAGAAAATAAGAGCAAACATTCAATTATCAACATATTATGCATTCATCTCATGCATTTCTCAGGAATCTATGTATTTTAATGGCCACGGCCATGTATTTTCTTATCATATTCAGTGGCCATTTCCATGTTTTATGTTTGTGATTCTTTGCACAACACAACCATGCACACATAATGATCAACTGTAGGTGTGATGCAATAAGGGTTACACATGCTATTGAAGTATGTGCAGCCCTCATTCAATAAACCTCCATGGCTACATGAAAATAGAACACAAGAAGATATTGAAATACTAGGATTTGTTCCAAAGTGCTTCATTAATTCAAGATTTTGAGAGCATCCTTAAAAATCCATTTTGTGTATATCCAGCAATCATGGCATTCCATGAGATTACATCTCTTTTAGGCATTTTTCAAACAACTCATGTGTCTTGTTTACAATTCCACACTTTTCATACATATCTACTAGGGATGCTACACTTTACCATCTGATAAGATCCCTTTATTTGTTATGCTTTGATGGATTCCCATACCCCAACATACTACTGGTGCTGAATATCACTCTGAATAGAACATATTACATGTTTGTATGTGGCTGAATCTGATTTTCTAAAATTGAATTTGCCTTCATTCGAGCTTTATTTTCTTTCATGTGTGATACAATTTCAATGAATACCACTGAAGAGTCAAGATCTCTTCTTAAATTTGCATTGAAGTTTGGCCAGTAAACTGAATCAAAATATTCATAGTTGACTTCATTTTTTTCTCATGATTTGCAAGAATGCAATAGATATTTTATATGTGGATTCTTTTGCATCAATAAAAGATTCATGATCATCAAGTATTTCAGTGATTTCATTACCACAATCAGATTCGTCACAATTGTTTCCTAATTTTTTTGAAATCACTTTCTAATAAGCTCTGCCACTGTCTTGATCATGCACATGGTTTCCATTTATACAATGGAACTGTCCTTGGATGCATCTGCAATTTTCAAGTCCTCTTGAAAGATAATTGCCATGTTAATAACCTCATGATGCCTAATATCAGGTGACTGTCATGAAGACACAAGGCCTATCATTTATATGTTTATGTTGTTCCTTCACTTGTACATGATGAAGGTTTCACTGTGATAAAGATTTTCCTTTGAATAGATTAATGATATTAATTATCATTTGATTTTATCACTTTCATGTAACATGGTTATCTTCACTGAATGCTCACATGTCCATCATGTCTTTTCTCTCTATGAACAAGTGTTTGACACTCACCGTTTCAAGCTATATAGAGAATCCTGAGACATGTGAACTTATCATAAATGCATGTTCACTATCACTTTTAAATCATGTTGATATGTTGATTTGACATTGCATTTCCCTCTTAAATAAGCTCAAACAAGCTCATTATTTGATAAAATTAGCATTCTGGGCTCAACCCTCATGGGAGCCACTTTTTAACCCACATGTTGTAATTTAATGAATCAAACAACAACATTAATTTTCTATACCTACGCAGGAAGTAAACAAGTTAGAAAAATATGTGCATATTTTAGATGTGTTTGATGACTTGTTGTTTTCTTGGACATCTAAGATTTGCATTTCGGTTTAATGTATATGAAGATCTATTTATACATGCATAGGTGTATGTTCATATAATGCTTGAGATCTTTCATTTCTTAGAGCACTGCTCTAACATAATTGTTATTGTCAGATGCAAGAATTAGGAGCAATATGGAGCTAGGAGGAACACAAATAGCTCGGGGCAGCAACAGTGCAAGACAACACACCCTAAACCATTCATTCTCAGGAAATGACTAGTCTCTCTACTTTATGCACATTTTCATTTGTTTACTTATTCATGTATATGCGTTTCTTCATTTTCATTGAATATGTAAAGTTAGTCTCACGGCTTGAGTGACACAACTATGCACTTTTGAATCAATAAAGATTACTTTTTAGAAAATATTTATGTAAATCCTTTCTATGTTATATGCACTTGTATAAATGCAATAAATTGTTACTATAATCTTGTAATCTTTCTAATTTTTCTATTTATACAATTGAATATAATATAGGAAATATTAATGAAGAATGTACCTCTCTCTTAATTTCTAAACAAAAAGCTCAGCCTAATTGAGCAAGTAGTGAAAGTAGGTAACAAGTATTGTAATTCCCCGCCATGCAACCCTAGAGGAAGTTGTAATTCACTACTTAAATGTACCAATTTTTTTTTTTTTTAAAGTACAAATAACATGTAAGATGAATACACATTGCCAACAACCTCTAAGGCCACGAGACAAAGATTACTTTAAAACCCAAACAACAATTAACATCAATTGAAACCAAAACATTAATCACTTATAGAAAATGAGACAACATACATTCCATACAAGATAAATTACAACGAAGGATAAGAAATACCAAAAGATTTCAATTAACAATATTTAAACAATATGATTACAACACTCATTCCCTGAATGAGGTAATTCCAATGAGCATAATTACAAATTACAAATTCCACCTCGATGACAATTGAGGGGTAAAAGAATATAAGATCAACTGAAAAGAACGAAGCCAGAAAAGCAACTGCATCCAATGAGCTCTCCAACATGAAAGACTCGCCCCATGAGCAAGAACAAAAAACCAACAGAGGAAGGTGCACGTTCCACCCAACCAAGTGAAACCAAAAGGCTCACCCCCTGTGCTAGGAGATAGTAACAAGGATTTCCTAGACAAGACCATCTACCACTAGACACAGGCTAACACATAAACTGAACTGAATCAAGGACAAAACCCACATCACTTAACACAATGGTTATAATGCTTCCAGAGTACAAAATCGAGTACAATCACTGTACAAAATAAACCAATGGTACTACACCATACTAACTTCTATCATAGGAGGAGTATCATCGCAAAGGTTGCATGGGATCTCCTGGAAAGTCTTCCTAGGTCTCGACCCCCCTCTAGGGATATCCTGGAAACCTCAACCGACTCCCGGCCCCACATGCACACCAGAGCAGAATCGATTAGCTCTCGTAAAGACAAGGTAACGATCTTTCCATTCCAGGCCTTCCCAACTCATCTCAAGTCTCATACAAGCCCTTGAGCCAATGAGCGAGGCTAAATTATCTTATTAATGTTCAAAGCTACTCTATCCCTAGTATAAGTTATTTTAATTTTCACTTAGTTAACTGACTCTCACACGAGTTATCCTGGAACCACTTTGGGCCCGGCGCTTGTTGAAATCCACTCCCCTAATGACAACACATAACTCAACCACATGCCAAGGGTAGACAATGCACTAACATTGATCACAAATAACCAAACACCTCAACAGGTAACACATCACTACGAATGCCCAAACTGAAACCAAAGCATACACTACCCAAGGCTAACACCAGGTTGACTAACATAACAAGACCCACATAACAAACTGATAACTCGACTCAACCATGAATCACAAGGTCACACAGCCTGTTCAAAGAACTAGGTTTCCACTTCAGCTTAACTCACACACAATCCAAGATAGACAAAGAAAATCACAAGAGACATAACATCATCTCAAGAAAACACCACTGGAAGACTTACATGATCAACAAGACCAACACGAATTAACAACGAAATCAAAGAGTCCCTAGCCTCAAGGAACAAAATCTAGCACAACCAAAGCACGATCATAAATTTACAGCCATAACAATATTACCCATACAATGCCAACAAGGATTCATTTAAATCAACAGTCGTATAAACACATGTTCTTTACATAACTAAAGAAGTATTTTGACATAACAATCTTTTCACATAAACAAGTACAAAAGTACCCAAACACATCATACACTTAATCTTTTAACTATACATCAACGTTCTAAACAATACGATTTTCATGAACCTTATCTATTCATTTCTTCGATTTATCCACAATGGTCAGAGCACTCTTTTAATAAATTCATATTATTCTAAAAGAAACCACTTTGCTCCCATTTAACACAAAACACCATTTCAATGACTTATATTTTAAAATAAAAGTAAAATAAATACCTACGCATTTAAATCCTTCCATTAAATTCCCAAAATCAATCATTATAATAAAACCCCATTATTTAAAATATGTATAATAAAATATATTATATATAATATATAACATATATTATTATATATATATATATTTTAAATAAAACTAAAATCAACATACACATTATATATATATACAATATATATATTATAATATATAATATCTAAATATTATATATATTATATTCATATAATATAAAAAAAAAGAAATAAACAAAGGAATCTAGGGCACACAGACCCCAACAGTGGAGGGGACGCGGTTGTGGCCATGCCCAGCCTCCCCTGTTGGAGGCAGCGCTGCCGGTGGCAGCGCCTCCCCCACATACTGTGGGGGGTGCTGCCTGCGGCAACGACCTCCACAGGGTCGGCCGGGGGTAGCCACAACTACCGCCCCCATGCAAAAGCCCTCAATAAATTATCTTTATTATATTTCCAAATAAAAAAGCGAAAAACGCGTAAACAATCCTCTGTTCTGCGTTTTTCTTTAAAAACCATAATACAAAAAAAAAACATAATATATATATATATATATTGATTCCAATAACCAGATGAAATGGGGAAAGTTCATTCCACAGAAACACAAATGAAGAAAATATTTAATCACAGATTCAAGAGCACCGATTTCTCAATTTTTTTTATTTCAAACAGAGGTTTTGCAAGATCTTTGGTGTTCTTCTTTTATTTCATTTCCATTGTTGAAATCTCTGTTGTTTTATTCATTTCTTGTTTTATTTTCCATGATTTAAAAAGGGTTTCAGAATGTTTTCTATCCTTCCATTTAGATTGAACAAAATTTTCAAAACTTCAAACACAAAACAAGAATAAAACCTGATTCAAGAGCTTGAAGAACAAATTGGTGTGGGATCCTTTGCTGTTTCCATTATTTTCCAATCTCCTCCCAAGATCTTCATCTCTCAACCAAGATTCAATCCAAAACCCCCAAAAGCCCTCTTTTCAACCAAATTTCCCATAAGCCCCCTAAAAGGAAAACCCTAAATGAAATATATTCCTTTTTCCAAAATTCCTCAAATTCAAATTCAAATTCCATTCAACTTAAATTTTAAAATTCAAATTCAAATCCAACTTCTAATTCAAATTCAAATAAAAATTCCAATTTCAAATTCTAATTCTAATTAAATTCAAATTCAATTGCAAACATCAAAAAGAAGAGAAAAGAAATTCAAACTTCCCCAAATTATTCACAAGTTGAAATTCAAATCAAATTTCAATTTTTAAATTAAAAAAAAACAAATATCTTTTACCAAAAATAGTCAACTATTTCTAAAAATATCTTTTCTACCCCAAAGTCATTGCATTTGAAAACATTTGAATTTTTAATAACTTAAAACAATTTCCAATTCCAAATTGAATTCGATATAATTTAACATTTTCTTTTCAGCAAAAGAATTAAATCTTTTAACACTTTTAATTCAAGGAATAACTTAATCAATTCCACACAATTAATTTAATTAATCAATAAAATAAATCTAATCTAGGATTAGATTATTTTATTAATTAAATTAAATTAATTAATAAAGTAAATAGCATTCCTAACATTACAACCAAATGCATTAAATCACCAGTTTAACAATGCAAGCCATTTAAACTTGAATCTAAATAAATACCAAAGTAACATGGGCAACGAAACAACCAACCCGACTACAGCCCGACGACACACTAAGACTAGGGTAGTGGCTTGACACAGAAAAAAAATAGCTACTATCTCCCAATTGATTTCCATTGAACAAGGGACACACTCAGACTCGTGGAACCAAGTGGAGTTGATGTCTTGTACCTGCATCCTGCAACAACACGAGTGTCAAACGTGCATATAACATAGTTAAAACATACCGTGAAGGGAAAATTGCGGAATCATAGGGCGCTCGCATGCGAGTGATGTGATCTCGTCCCCTTCACCAATACAATAATACTGACTGACGAAGCTAACATAATTAACATAATCAAAGCATAAAGCATCATTAATTCACGTGTTAACATGATCGAAGCATAACATAGAAAAACATTGCCTGATCAACAGAGCACAAAAAGGAGGGGTGTTACAAGTATCACCAACCAGCGATCAAGAGACAACACGACCACTATTAGACTCTCAGAATACATCACAGTCTATAACTGTAGTACAACACCCTCATAAAATAGTGTTACCTTATAGGGCAATACATACCAACAAAATATCCACCATTAGATCTAAAACCTAATAATTAACGGTCTAGATTTATAATGTATCATTTATATAATGTATGTCAACTATTTTAGGAGTATTTTGAAAAATTTAACAAAAAATTCTTTACACACATCCCACTCCTCCCCTTGCTCCCATTGTATATTACAC
The DNA here is from genome assembly GCA_007258455.2 of Sequoia sempervirens. NCBI lineage: Eukaryota > Viridiplantae > Streptophyta > Pinopsida > Cupressales > Cupressaceae > Sequoia > Sequoia sempervirens. Next base: position 62,932 of record VDFB02279493.1, on the reverse strand, counting down.
CTATCAGTGTAACTAGGAAATATATATATATCCTATCAACAATAACCTTTATATAATTGCAAGGTTGAGACACATTTTCTCGAAAAATCTTCCACTTGTCAAACACCATAAAAGAGAAATAGGAGGGAGTAAACATTGTCTCTTAATTGCTAGGGGCCAAAAGGCCCATAGTCTTTGAACACCATATGAACTTCTCTATGCTTGTAGGCTTAGTTAAAGAATCAACAACATTCATTAAAGTCTCTACCTTAACCAACTCGACCCTGCCATCTTCGACCATATCTCGAACAAAATGATATTGTACATCAATGTGATTGGTCCTAGAATGAAATCTCAGGTTCTTGGCTAGACTATCGCACTCTAACAGTCATAATAAATTGTCATTGTACCTTGTTTTATTCCAATATCTGAACACAGTCTCTTCAAACAAATGGATTCTTTACAAGCATGAGTAGTTGCCATATACTCTACTTCAATATTGGAAAAGGAAACCACAACCTATCACTTACTCATCCAACTAATTGCACCATTGAATAATGTAAACACAAGCACTAGTGGATCGTCTTCTCTCAATATCACCTGCCTATTCTGAATCCACATAACCATGAATATCAAGGGAAATTTTATCTTCATTCATATTACTATGATAACACAAGGAATAATTTGAGGTACCGTGCAAATATTTGAAGACCCTTTTAACTACATCCCAATGAACTCTACCAAGATTAGACATATATCTGGAAAGAACTCCCACTGCTTGGGAAATTTCTGGTCTAGTACAAACCATAGCATACATCAAATTTCTAACTGCACTCTGATAAGGAACTTTTCTCATGTCTTCCATCTCTGATGTAGATGTTGGACAATCTAAAATAGATAAATTTGTTCCAAAAAAAGGGGACCACACAATGGTCTACAATCCTGCATGTTAAATCTCTATAAAATTGAATTAACATACTTACTTTGCCCAATCCATAGCTTTTTGTTCACTCTATCTCTTCTAATTTCCATCCCAAGAATGTTTCTAGCTACACCAAGGCCTTTCATTTCAAATTTAGCAGCAAGTTGATGTTTCAGTTATGAAATCATACATTTCCCTTTGCCAATAAATAACATATCATCAACATATAATACAATAAATAAAAAATTATCACCCTCAGTTTTATAATAAACACAATGATCTAATTTAGAATTCTCAAATCCCAAACTCAACACATATGTATCAAATTTCTAGTACCACATCCTAGGACTATGTTTTAAGCTATACAAAGATTTCTTCACTTTGCAAACCAATTTACTTTTACCTTTCACTATGTAGTGCTTTGGTTGTGTCATATAAATATCCTCTTCCAAGTAACCATGAAGGAAAGTAGTTTTCACATCCATTTTCTCAACCTCTAAATCATAAGCAACAGTAATAACAAGCAAAAATCTAATGGATGACATTTTTGCAACAGGAGAGAATATCTCACCATAATCAACATCCTCAACTTGAGAGTAACCTTTCACAACCAACCTTGCTTTGTACTTCTCAATACCTCCATCTAAACCAATCTTTTTCTTGAACACCCATTTGCAACCAACAGGTTTATGTCCTTTAGGCAATGGTACAAGATCCCATGTATCATTCTTTTTCAAAGATTCCATTTCTTCATCCATAGCAATCTTCCAAGATTTTGCATCATTCATACCTAATGCCTCTTCTACAGATTTGGATTCATCCATGTTAGTATTCAAAGAAAAAATACATCTCCAATCATTAGGATTATACCTTTTAGGTGGTTGTATATGCCTTGTAGACCTATGAAGAAGTTGAGTTGGAGGTCCTTCCTCCTCTTCTGAAGATTCAAAGCTAGATGAGCTCTCCTCAACTTTGTGTCTATCCATGGGCCTTGATTCAACTTTCTCAGGTGTAGAAGGAAATTGAGCCACATCTTCCTATTTACTTTGTTTTTGCTACAATGTAACAGAACAAGGCTTAGTTTCTCTAAAAAAAACTTCTACTATGTATCACCTTCCATGCAACAGGATCTCAAAGCTTGTATCCTTTCACACCATAACTATATCCGATAAAGATACATTTCATAGCCTTGTTCACCAACTTTGTTCACTTCTCCTTTGGCACATATGCATATGCCTTACAACCAAAAACTCTAAGATGTTTTAATGAAGGCTTGCAACCCTACCATGCTTCTATAGGTGTCTTATCAACAAGAGTTGATGTAGGAGACATGTTAATCAAGTAACAAGTAGTGGAAATAGCTTCGTCCTAAAACCTTTGTTCTAGAACAACACCACTCAACATACTCCTAGCCTTCTCCATTAGTGGCATGTTCATTCTTTCTGCAACTCCATTCTATTATGGAGAGTACAAAGTTGTCTTATATCTATGAATACCACAATCTTTACAGAATCTATCGAAATCGTTAGAGACAAATTCACTGCCATTATTAGTCCTCGAACATTTTATTTTCTTTCTAGTCTATAACTCAACCATTGCTTTAGATTGTTTAAATCAACTGAAAACTTCAGATTTACTCTTTAGAAAATATACCCATGTCCTACTATAATCATCAATAAATCAAACATAATATGTGGATTTACTAATCGAAGGAACATCTACAAGACCAAACACGTCATAATGAATAAGATCCAATACACCACAAGATTTATGAGAACTCAAGTAAAACTGAACGTGGTTTTATTTTCCATAAATGCAATGCTCACAGAAATTGAATTCAAGATTACAATCAGACAAACCTTCAAAAAGGCTTTTATTTTTCAAGGTCCTTAGACCCTTTTCTCTAATGTGGCCAAGTCTCTGATGCCATAACATAGTTTTCTCTATAGGTAACTTTGATTCAGAAGAAAGAGCACCCTTGGGTACCCATAATCCATGACCATCTGATGAAGGTGAAATCTTCACCTCTTCCACAAACTTGCTTTTCACAGAAGTACTATTGCACTCAATAGTGCATGCATCAATCTTATACAATCTGCCATATCAACACCTCTAACAATCACCATATCACCTCTAACCATCTTTCATCTTGCATCATAAAATACTACTTGCACACTCGCATCTATTAGTTTTCTTATTTGTAACATATTTCGTGCTAATCTAGGGATATGCAACACACCATCAATCCCTTTTATTCTACCATCAGGAAACCTAATTTTAACTTTTCCACAGGAAAAAATGTCTAAATGAGAGTCATCACCCAAGTACACCTTACCTCCATCAAATTCTTCATATTCAAAAAACCAATCATTATTAAAGGTCATATGGAAAGATGCACTTGATTCAATTAACCATGCATCATTACATGCATGATTTTCCAAAGCTACAATGAATGCATCACTATCTTCCTTCTCAGACTCAAAATCATAATCAAATTTCTTCTTTTTCTTCTTCTTTTCTTCTTTGCATTCCTTACCAACATGTCCAGGCTTACCACAATTCCATCAAATAACTTTAGACTTTACAGGAGATTTAGATCTCCCCTTGGACTTAGATTTGTCGTCCCTCTCATTTTTCTTGCCTTTTTCCTTAAATCTCCCATGAACATTTAGGGCCTCCCTGGGAGTTATGGATACCTTTCTCCTCATCTCTTCTGAAAGCAAAGAACCCAACACATCTTCAGTACTCAAAATTATAGAAGTACTCCCAATAGCCATAACAAGAGAATCCCATGAATCAGGTAAAGAACAAAGAAATATCTGACATTTTTCCTCCTCATCCATTTTGACACCAATTGATGCCAATTGTGCCACCAACGTATTGAATGCTTCCAAGTGGTGTATGATTCATCCATTCTCAAGGAATACTTCTTCCTCACGAAAATCTTGTTCACTAAAGATTTGCATGATACATCTCACCAAGCTTCTTCCATAGTTTATGTGCAGAGGTCTCCTCATGGAAATTAATTAAAAAAGAGTCTACCAATCACAATTTGATTAGACCCTTGGCTTTACAATCCATAACATCATATTGAGTAGCTTGAGTAGGATCTGTAAGCCTTTAAACATTCTCATCAAAAATATCCCACAAATCTTGATCTTTCAACAAATCCTCCATCTTCAGCTTCCATATTTCAAAATTATTTCCAAAAAAATTATCCACCTCTATTCTCCCTGATGAACTTGCCATTTGAAAATTTCTGCAACAAGATCACAAACTATCTTCTACACAAGCTCCCACTCAAATATGGATTAGTTAAAAAAATCCAACAACCCACAACTGAAACTAAAGGTGATTAGGCTCTGATACCACTTGTAAGGAAGCTAAGGTAGCAGAACAATTTCCTACACTAATCTTGAGAGGAGAATAATGCAAAACTTTTACAAATCTTTAACAATTACAAAAACATAAACAATGTTACCCTAGATTTTTGCTATGGCTCGCAAGAGGCCTTTTCCTTGTCCAAAAATCGGCTAAGTCATATGTTAGGTGGTGTTTAATACATCTTTGCGAACTTGTGCAGCATTTTCCTTAGTTCATCTAACTTTCTATTTAGTCACTTAGCTTTGTATTTTTCCAAATCTTTAGCAAGTTAATTTTACCTAGGTTCATTGAACTTTCCTTTTCCCAATTGGTGTGAATATCATGTTAAGTTTCCCTTTGTTAGGAGGTGTGTTAGAACAAAATTTGAACTCTGGTGGGCTTTCATAAGGTTCGTTGAACTCCCCACCTCCCCACCTCTAGCCGTTATTTTTCAAAATTTTGAAAAATAGTTGCAATAAAATAGTGATGGGAAAGATGACACATGTCCTATGGTAAAGAACTAATATTAAATGATCATCTACTCGTACATTTCCCATGGGGTTAAATAAGAAAACTACAAGTCATAGACAAGCATTCCTTATCGTGGTGTTGAGTTTCAAGGAGGAGAATGAAGAGGTATATCATTACGAATTTTTAGCTAAAGAGTTCACCATTGGAGGTATTTACAATATTCTCTTTCTTTAGAGTTTTTCTTTATGGGTTATTTATTCATTGTATTGTAGTCTATTTGAATATATTCTTGTCTTAGTCCTAAAATCATAATCATGGCTAAGCAAAAATGCATGGGTTACAAGTACATATCTGGGTTAACTTATGAAGGGCCTAAGATTGGGGATACATGTTTAGGGCCCATGAATTTAAGTAAATTGAGGGATAAGTTTAAGAACCCAAACCCACCACCCATCACTTAGTGGGTAATCAGTAGCGAGCTAGTCAAAGTGGTTGCTTTCCGCATTGTTGTACAGTGTCCTGAACTTATTCTGGAATGTATTAGACATTATAACTCACAAAATTGACAAGTCAGAACCGAGGACAATTGGTTAGTCTTAAAAGTTCAAAGGGCCACCTTCGCATCATGCTTGAAGATTCTAGAAAGGGATGACTACTCATCTATGAATATGTCTGATTCCCAAATCAATTTTTTTACTAAGAATGGACTTTATAAGAATGAAATGGCTAAAAACTAGTTTGTAAAACCAAAATAGGGAAAATCTCAATCACCTCAGAAGTTACATAGGAATCATTTTGTAGATGAAGTAGTTGAAATTGTGGTGTTGTTGCATAGAGTTAGGGGAAACGAGGATGTACATGGGTTCAAAGAGTGGACGTATTTTGTTATCCAGATTATGCTATCTGAGCATCAATTCCTCAACTGGGCTATGATTATTAGTGACTGTGTGCATAATTTGATGACCTTCTTTACACTCAAAAAGTTATTTTGCATGTCCTCATACTTAATTTATGCCATTGATAGCACTAGACCTTGGCCTGGATTGACGACAAGTGACCTCCCTCCTGAAAAAGTGCCTATTTATATGATTACCTAGATAAATTGCAGCTTAATAAAAGCTTCATCCATTTCAGGAGGATAAATGATACCTTCACCATGAGGATGACTAGGGAGTTACAAGGCCGTGTCAGAATGCGGTTGTCACCTAAAGCCATTCAGTTTGTGAACTTCTATGGTAGCCATTTCATCCAATTTCAAAGGTTTTACTACACAAGAGTGGGTGGTTTTGTGGGCTTTCCTATTAAACTTCCAAAGTATCCTAAAGATAAATGAGTCATGTTTGAAGTGTGCAAGTAGTTAGCAAATGTGAATAGGGTATGCCAAGATAGAAGAAGATTGACTGTCTATTTCCTTGTTGGTTTTGGCCCCTATACATGTCAGTCTATGTCTAATGCTTTGAATATTCAAAGGGAGTTTGTCCAAGTATAATCTGCATTCTTATGATGAGAGTTTTCATTTTGACCTGGAATATTATATTAAGAACAATCTAAAATTGAGTCCTAATTTCTTTCATCAGCCCAACTTAGAAGATTATTGGGCTAACTATTTTCATGAATATGAAATTAGAAGGAGAAGTTGGATGAGACTGTCTATGGAACAAATTGTTATCCATGGCCTAAATTGGGACCTAAAAGATATTGTTGAGGATGGTTCTGATATGATAGACCTAGTTTACACTAAATTGATTGAAAGTTTCCCTATCCCTGCCATGGATTGGAGCATTAAAGAAAAGGAAACCATTGAAGAAAAAACTGTTGACATTTTAGCCAGGACATAAAAGTGGTTAATCAAGAAGAGGACAAATCAATCTCGTCCTCTCACCATGTCACAGAACTCCTAGCCTTCCAAGAGTACTTTCCAACCTTCCCCAAATGTGAGAAAAACCAGTACCACCTCATAGTCTTTACCCTTTGGAACTCAAGGAGACGTTGATGATAATTCACCTAATCAGAATATGTATTAACAAACATGTGGAGAGGATATTCTTGATCAGCATAATCTAGAGGAGAAAGGAGGTGAGGAAGAAGAGGACCTATAGAATATTGGCATTGACTTTGAATCACCTATCAGAGAGATGGAGATGCCACAAAAATCAAATATTGTTCCAACTACATCGAAGAAAACACCAATGAATACCCTTCCTATATCCAAAACATTATTTGAATCTTAAAACTCTAAGGCAACTAATCCAGCTGCTACATCAGTTTGGTTAGAGGAAACCCTATCCAAGAACAAAAAGTTTGTACAGCTCAACTTACCATAATAGGATATGGTAGGCCAATTATTACAGAGGACCTCAACTCCAAAACCAAAGAAATTGAAGACTACTACATGGTTGTTAGATGGTATTGAATCAGGGAACCTACATTTAGAAATTGCATACCCTTCAGCACAAAAGGAAGTTTCCCAGGCAACTGCAAGTGATTTTAAGGTCAATAGAATTGATCTTGGGCCTTCTACTAGGGATGGGGATGTTCATATTTTTCAAGTATCTACTGCAAGGATGGTAGAATGATCAAAGATAAGGAGAGCAAAGATGAATTGAAGGCCCAAATCCAAGCTTTGACATAATTCCTAAGTTATGTCTTTGATCCTCCTCCTCGACCTACCCAGGCTAATTGTTCTTCAAATCCTCTACCTATGATTGGAGAAGAAGCAATGAACAAGGTAAATAATTTCCAAACACTAGGAAAAGTTGTAGAGGAATGGATTGAATGTTTAATCAGAAAAGGAAATTTCGTTATTGTTGAGTCTATAAAGAATTTGCAAGAAGTTAATTCCTTGAAATCTACCCTTGGAGAGGAAATTGTTGCAGCTGAAAAAGAAGAGAAAACACGGAACAATTGTCAAATTGAATTAAAAATAATGATGAACTAGGACATAGATAATCTAGTGGCAGAGAAAATCATACCCAACACTACAGACTCTCATTTCCCTATATGGATTAAAAGCGTTGAATGGAAATTGAAAATTATTTGAAAAGATCTACAAAATCTTCAGGAAATTTTGGTTGAATGTGTTATGGTCATAGAGGAAGCACAAGGAACTTTAGTTGCCTTGGGATTGCAACAAGACAAAGGAGAAATCTAAGAAGATACAAACATCAAAGAGTTGGAAAACAATTTCCTAAATTTAGTTAAAGGAATACTTGATTCTCATTCCTTTAATGTTGAACATTTAAAAGGATTTAGTGAATTACATCTGGTTTCATCCCAACAATTGACCTCATGAAGACTTGTGGAAAGCGCATTAAATCAATTAAAGATAGCCAGTTAGCCTAGAAGGTGTGACTAACTAATGTGACCATTCCTCAACATAAGGAGCTATTGCATACCATTAAGGCCTTCCAAACCTTATGAAAGAGACTTGTGGCACTTCCTAAGGAAATAAATAAAGCAAAACCATCCTACCTATTCATTTTCTTTATTATGTTTTATTCTATACTTTTTAGTTTTGATTATTTATGGACAAAGACGAAGCAATTATCTACCCACTTATAAATATGTATCTATTTTCAAACTACAACTATGTAGACAATGTTTTAAGAGCTCAATATTATAGACTTCGCTACTATTCCTGTGAATGAAATCACTATTTTTCTTTGTGCATTTAGATTTTGAAGATAATTTGATGTTCTTGAATCTTTACGTTTAGGAGTATTTTAATGTTGTGCTTTACCTTTGTGTGAGTTATGCAGTTTCTTCATGGTAGATTTCTTCAGTTAATATTCAATATATCTTTTATTCCCTGTTATTTTCAAAATTAAACTAGTCATTGTGCCAGTATTCTATTATCTGTATCTCACATCTGATATTAGGATTCTTCATGGTATTGGGTTTGACCTTTTTTGATTTCTAGTTAAAATCAAACATTGTTTTCATTTTTTTTGTTTTGTCAATTTATTGAAAATCTTGTGAGGGAGTTGTACCTTGAAAAAATTTAGAGGATATTTTCTCTTTCCAAAGGGTAAATATTTAGAGTTGTCAGTTCATTCGACACCTTTTAGGAATAGGTTTATATTATCTCAAGGTTCCTAATCTATTAGCCAACAAACATAAATAAGAATAAATATCATGCATACCATGACACAACGATTTACACTGGGAAAACCCTTTCGAGAGAAAAAACCATTACTCCAAAATTTGCCCAATCTATTATTCATAAATCACAAAGATTACAATATACTTGCAGAGAAAGCTTCTCATAGGAATATCACCAACCCAAGATCAAGAGACAACATGACCACTATCAAACTCTCATAATACATCATCGTCTATTATCGTACTACAATACCCTCATAAAATAGGGTTACCTTCTAGGGAAAGACATTCCAACAAAATATCCACCATTAGATCTAAAACCAAATAATTAATAGTATAGATTTACAATGTATCATTTATATAATCTATGTTACCCATTTTAGGAGATTTCTGAAAAAGTTAACAAAAAAATCTTTACACACATCCCACCCCTCCCCTTGTTGTCATTGTATATTACACCTATCAATGTAACTAGGAAATATACATATCGTATCAACAATAACCTTTATATAATTGTAAGGTTGAGACACATTTTACAAACACCACCCCCCTCTCTCTCAGTCCATCTCTCTCCATCCCTCCCTCCCTTGTTCCCTTCATCCATCTCTCTATCACTCCCTCCCTAACTCTCTCTCAGGTCTCTCCCTCTCTCTATCCCTCCCACCCACTCTCTCTCTTACATCTCTTCCTCCCTCCATCCCTCTCTCTATTCATCCATCCCTCCCTTTATTCCTCCTTCCCTCTCCCTCTGTCCTCCTTCCCTCCCCCTCTCTCTCCCTCCCTCCCACCCCTATCTCTATCTTAGGTCTCTCCCTTCGTCCCTTTGTCCCTCTCTATTCATCCATCCCTCCCTTCATCCCTCTTTCTCTATCCATCCTTCCATACCTCTCTCTCTCCTAGGATTCTCCCTCCATCTATCCCTCCAACCCCCTCTCTCTTAGGTCTCCCTCCCACCATAACTAGATAACTCCCTCTCTCTCAGGTCTCTCCCTTCCTCTATACCTCTAATCTTGTCTCTATCTCTCTCTCTTAGGTCTCTCCCTCTCTCTATCCCTCCCAACCCCCTGTCTCCCTCACTCCCTCTCTCTCCCTCCTTTCGTCCCTCTATCACTTTTTCCCTCCCTCCATTCCTCCCTCTCTTCCTCTATCCCTCCATCTATCTCTCTCAAGTCTCTACCTCCCTCTATCTATACCACCCCCTCTCTCCCTCCCTCCCTCTCTCTCTATCCATCCTTACCTCCCTCTATCCCTCCAACCCCCCTCTCTCTTAGGTCTCTCCCTATCTTTATCCCTCCCATCCCCCCTCTCTCTCTCTTAGGTTTCTCCCTCCCTCAATCCCTCCCACCCCCTCTCTTTCTTGTTGGCATAATGTTGTCATTGATGTCACAAGGTGTTATTGATGTCAAAGGGAAGATTAGTAGTGATTTTGGATTTCATTGTTCTCTATGTATCAATGACTAGAAGTGTTGGTTAAGTATGATTGAGAGAAGAGAATATTTTGAAAATGCTGCAAAGTTGCTCAAAAAGTTTCAATTTTGTCATGTAATATTGCCATGTTGTTGCAGAAGTCACTTCCAAAGGTTTGCGAAGAAATATGATAGTAGATTTGACAAGGGTTTTTTGAGAGCTTCACGGAAATGTAATTTACAGTTCTTGATGGAAAGTGGTGCACTCTAAAAGGATTTATTTGTTCTCTCAGTCTAAACTAAGGTTTTACAATAAAACCCTAAAGCTTGCAGTCTGGAGCTAAACAAATTTTATAATTTTTTGTCGACTATGTGTAGGTGGTTATCAGTTACTTAAGTTATCACTTAATTCATTAAGTTCGTTGAGTGACCAGCCCCCTTGTCCTAGCGCTTTAGGTTGATGGTTTGTGTGCATCACACAAACCCTTCACATCATTGTTTGTATTCTTGTGACCAAATCCTTAATCATGATGTGTGGTGTTCCCATGATGAAGATCCAATGGTATGCATTGGAGTTTGAAGATCAATGGCTATTACATGTGTTGTGTGCATCATGTTTTGAAGGTCAGCTTGGCAAGTGCTTTTGGTGATATGCAATAAATTTTGATCAATGGAAACGATCAAACTTAGTAGACTGGATGATGCTCATGATCCTGCAACATGTTTGGTGGTTATGTGTTTTCCCCTACGATATAGTTGTTAGAATTAGATATGGCTGCCACCCAAGATCTATGGATCAAATGGAAAGCACAAAAAGAGAGAGAAATGAATATGACAAGAATAAACTATATTCAATGTCATTGATATGATATGATTCTGATTGTGATTGATTACAAATGAGAGAGACCCCTTGGTTATATAGCCAAGGTGAGAACATAGAATGGCATAAGATTATGACAAGTGTCGTAATCTTATGACATGAGACAACTATGAAGAGCTATCACTCCACTTAAGGTGGAGAGATAATCACATGATATGTCCACAAAAGGTGGAAATGATAAGGTAATGACATGTCAAGTCCACCAAAAGTGGAAAATCTCCAACAACCTCCTATGTGGTCCCTAAGTAAAATTAACTAAGGTGTAATTATGACCTAGGACAAGGTATAAGACATTTAATTACACCAACACCCCCCTTAAGTGCAACTTAGGGAGTAGTACAAATGACACAAGGATGCAATGATGGGTCTCGGCTACTAGGCCATGTTAGGTACCCATGTACAAACAATGCAATCAATGCAATCTCTCACAAACGAGGAAAGGGAGAAAACCTCATGGGAAAAACTCCCCCTCAAAAGAGAGATGAAATACAAAAAGTGAAATACTCCAATGAAGAATGAGAAGGTAAAAACCCCATGTGAGGAAAAAGACCCCCCCATAAGAGAGAAGTAGAAGAGAGACAAGATATCCCCCCTCAATGTTGAGTCTCTTGCAATGATAGTAGAAGCTCGACATTGAATGTTGAAGATGATCCAATCTTGTTGAACAACGTTCCTCCCCTTAGGAAGAAACAAAACCAAGGATGTATGCAGGATATCATGAAGATGGATGATGGATGATGGTGTCTCTGAAGCATGCTCAAGTGTCTCCATGTCGATGCAGAAAGCTAAACCACTCCAAACAGGCGTTCTAGGCCACACTGCTGAAGAGGAAAATCCAACATCTAGTAGAGATGAATGTAGAGCATGATCCAAAGACAAAGATATCCCCTCTAAAGACAAAGAAGCCTCCTCCAAATGTTGTCCAAAAGAATCCACACTCACGCCAATCTGAGAAAAATGATCATGTAGAGAATGAACAAGAGGGTCAAGGTGTTCCCTCACAACAACTGAAGAAGGTTCATCAAAGAGAAGAGAAGATGAATGCTATCAATGGTGTCCTCCAAATCCGCAAGATAAGACTCCACGAACAAGTCTGAAATACCTGATAGGAATTCATCCAAAGTTGCCATATATGGAAGACTATGTATATCCTCCTGCACTGAATCACTAGGAGTCAAAACTGTTGAATCGCAAGTAGCATCAAGTACAACAGTAAATGGAGGAGATGAAATGCATGGCTCAAGGACTGGATTTGATGTGAGTATGCCCAAGTTCAAAAAGCCAAATGTCTCCTCAGAATCATAGTTGTGATCAACAACCAAAGGAACATTGTCACCATCAGAAGCAAACTGTGCAAAGGAATACAACTGAGATGAATGATCAACCACCCCAGTAGCAATGATAGCTCTAGTCTCCAAGTCTCGAATGATAACTGAATCAGGAGTGAATTCCATAGTTCTCCCATCTCCACCATGTGTAATTTGATATATGGAAAGTAGATTGTTAGTCAAATGAGGAACACATAAGACATCCTGAAAAGTGTTGTCCCCAATGCTAATAGATCCCTTCCCTGTTACACTCATGTATGTATTGTTTCCCATCAAGATAGGAGACATAGAACAAGGCTGAAATGAAGAGAAGATAGTTTGTGAAGATGCCATATGATGAGATGCTCTTGAATCTAGAAGTCATCTCCCTGATCCTAGACTTGAATGAGCACAAAGAGCTTGTCCTTTATATCTTTATGTTTGACCTTTGTCCTCTTTAGACTGTTTTGAAGTAGAAGGAGAAGAAGACTCAGACATTCTAGAAGGCAAATCAATGTGATTCTTTTTGAAAAGATTCTTCAACTCATCAATATCCTTCTTATAACAATAATGTTCTTCATGTCCATCCTTCTTGCAATATGCACAAAAAGGCCTCTCCTTCTTAGATGATTCTCCTTTTGAAGAATATTTTTTCTTTGATTGATCTAAATGTGGATTTACTTGATCTGAATGTTGATTATTCTTTTCTTTCTTCTGTTTCTTATCTGATTCTAATTCTTTCACTTGATTAACCAACAATGCCTGAGATTTAGAAGTCTTGATGAGACCCATTGAGATAATCTTTTGTTGCTCATGTATCAACATCTCAGAAAATGATGCAAATGAAGGTGTAGTGTATGCAGACCCCATAGTCAATCTATGAGTATGAAAGCTAGAAACAAAAGAAGCATAATCAGGACCAAGTTTGTTCATTGTATTGTACACCAACTGGATGTCCTTCTTATCAATTCCACATGCTTTACATTGCTCTTTTAGATCATTAACCTTAGTGATGTAGTCTTGGATGTTGTCAAAGTTCTTAGGATCAAGATTCATCAAATCATTATCAATTTGATAGCCTATTACTTCATCTTTTGTACCATACAATGTTTTCAATTTTTCCCAAGCTTCATCAGAATTTTTACATGATTCAATCTGGAACAACAAATCTTGAGAAACTAGTCTACGAAGACACCCAAGAGCTTTGGCATGTTTGATCATCCATTTTAACTTTTTCTCATCATCAGTAGGTTCAGGTACCTTATTTTCAACATATAGAGAGTGACCTTCTGTCATTAGAATATTCCATGCATTTTGATGCCATGTTGAATAATTATATGATGTGAGCAAAGGAACCTTAGAATGATCCATGAAAATGAGAGAGCAAAGCAAACAGATCAAAGCAATGCACCAAGAGACCCCCCCAAATCACTCAATCAAGAAACCCCCCAAGCAATATCTGATTTGGCACTTTATATTTAGTGCGTTTACAGTTGCCACTTGCCAAAACCAGCAAAGTGGTCTTTGATTTTAGTGCTTACAAATGCCAAAATAGGCCACAGTATCAAGTACAATTTTTGGTACAAAATGAGATCAATCTGATCATACCATTGAGAAGTACATGAAAAATCACATGCACTTTCAAAAAAAAATTGCACATAAAAATGTTACCATAGGAGTAAGATATGAGCTCCCGAAGTTCCCAAAATGAGGATGAAGCAGCAACACCTGTGAGAATCTGCAATTTCTAGAAAAACCAGGCACCAAAACCAAAAATTGATTGCACCAATGCGTAGAACACGAAATTCTAAAAAAAAATTGCTTGAAAAAAGGAGTCAGAATGAGCAAGATATTAGCCTTCAAAGTCGAACTACAAAAATGAAAACTCAAATGGAGAGGGGGCTAAAAATTCCCAAAGCACCACTGACGTCACTGATGACATCATCGATCTAAGCGATTAAATTTGATGGGCTGGCAGGCGTCACAAAAGAATATTCTTTCTGCCTGACGGAATATGCTCCAGGTTGTCGGTGATAAAAATCTTCGGCCTAATCTTCGAGATGCTCAGAATATTCTTTGGAGTTGCCCGGAGTTTTTAATCGACTTCCGAATTTTTTTGGAGGCCGCCGATTGTAGAATAGACCTGCCAGTTTTTATAAAGCTCGCCAAAATTTTTGAGCCGACAACGGCTTGGGGGCCGCGGGATTAGAACTGGCCACGTGGCGGAATGTGAAAGGCCACAGTACCTGTACACTGTGACAGGTACAAAGGTACCTTGTACAAGTCTGCGGACAAGTCCGCAGACTTGTATTTATTTATTTTTGACTTTTTGATATTTAAAAAACACTTTTACAATATAGAATATTATCGGTAGAAGAACAAAAAAAAAATTAAAAAAAAAAATTCCAAAAAATTTCTGACCGATAGAATAATAAAATTTTTTTTGAAAAATCATACCGTCGCTATAATAATGACGCCCAGGGGCCGTACGGCTCTTTGGGCAAAAAATTTTTGCCTCACTGGATGGCTTGCTCCAATTTGGACGAATCAACAGTTGATCTTAGGGTTTTTGGCCCTTCTGGACGCGATGGCAAGGTCGGATTTGACCCAAAATGCTCCAAAATTGCAGCTACTTTTTGGATCTAGCAACCACACTTCAGCTTCAAACCCTTCTAGATTTGGCCTTGTATGTCCGATTTGGATGAAACAAAAGGAAAAATTGACTATCTCGAACCTTCCGGATGCAATGGTGAGCTCAGATTTGCACCAGCAAGCTCGGATATGAACCTGCAACAAAGAGCCATGAACGGAACCTCCTCAGATCTAGGATCTCTCTTCAGAAAAAGACTCTCCCATGGCACCCAACCCACTCTGATACCATGTTAGAATTGGATATGGCTGCCACCCAAGATCTATGGATCAAATGGAAAGCACAAAAAGAGAGAGAAATGAATATGACAAGAATAAACTATAGTCAATGTCATTGATATGATATGATTCTGATTGTGATTGATTACAAATGAGAGAGACCCCTTGGTTATATAGCCAAGGTGAGAACATAGAAGGGCATAATATTATGACAAGTGTCATAATATTATGACATGAGACAACTATGAAGAGCTATCACTCCACTTAAGGTGGAGAGATAATCACATGATATATCCACAAAAGGTGGAAATGATGAGGTAATGACATGTCAAGTCCACCAAAAGTGGAAAATCTCCAACAACCTCCTATGTGGTCCCTAAGTAAACTTAACTAAGGTGTAATTATGACCTAGGACAAGGTACAAGACATTTAATTACACCAACAACAGCAAGTTGAAGACACGTATATTGTGGGACCAGTATGGTAACAAAATCTACTAGTGCATTGTGATGTCAAGGAGGATATGTAGAAAGATATTGCACCATCATTTCACATCATTGTTGTGAAAAAAAACAAAAGGATCCTTTGTGCGATGGGTGATGAATGAATGTTAGTGGAAGATGAAATCATCATGGACATGTGGAGCATTGTGATTCTATCACATGTGTTCTTCACATCATGATTTTTATTCACATCATCAAAGGTGTTTAGCAATATGCAATAGATGGAAGAAAGAGGAGTATGATGATAATTTGTAATAGGTGGGAAAATATTATTACATCATGTTTATACACCTCTGAGACATGAAGCTTTTGGTGATACACTAGGAGATTGCAATAAATTCATGGTGGGTCTGCATCTTGAATATGTGATGGAGTGATAAGGTGGACAAGTGTCCCAGAGGACATGTGGCAATAAATGATTGCATCACAATATTTATTCACATCAATGTTGTGAATAAACCAACACCAAGAGAAGTAGCAATGCACTAAGTGAATGTGATGGGAGTTTAACAGCCAAGATCATTAGGAAAAGATCAGACATATATTGTTAAGTTACTTCACATCATGGAAATGAAAAGGAATTCCCTTGACGAAGGAGTGATATGTTATGAGGATGTGATGGATGAAAAAGATTAAAATTTGAAGATCTGATAGTGATCATGCGCATCTTCACATTGTGTATACGAAGAAAGAAGTCTCTATTGAAGTAGCGATACACTATGAGGTTGTGATGGCTATGCATACCAAGTGAATGAGATCAATGGTGGTCATTAAAAGAAGATCAATCTGATGATCATGGTTTAAAGATGACAAAGATAAATGGAGAACATTTGATCGTGGCATGAAGACATCAAATCAATGGCCATAATTCAGAGGTGATGATCTCAAATGGCTAAGTCTATGTGAACAAGGGTCTTGATTTGTAAATGTCATAGAGGAGAAAATTAAATTATCTACCTACTCCTATAACCAATTGATTGAAGATTTAATTTATAGGGAAACAATAAAAATTACCAAGGCAACAAAGATCAAAATTAGATCGATAAAATAAATAAATATATTTAATACATATCATGGTTAGGGTTTTGTATATCGTCATACATAGTAAAATCTAATGAACCAAAATTTGAATTTGATGGCATGTGGCTCAATGAACAGGTAGCTTCCTAAGGAAGATAGCCGAAAAACCCTAACAAAAGCTTCCAAATGTGTTGGACAGTGATGCAAATCTCAAGGCAGTAAAATGCAGTTCGGTAGGGTTAAACAAAAAGAAGACAATAAGAAAATTGTCTAAGTGCAGAGGTGTGCATGATGCAATAGTGAGAGTGAGAGAGATCCAAGTTTTAGATAGAGAATGCACTAATTTTGATTGAGTATAACCCAAACAAAAATCAAATATTTCAATCAGGGTTAACATTCATTGAGGAGAGCAAAGCAAGGTTCAGAGTTTGTATGTGAGCCTTTTAGGTGAACAAAGAATGCACTAAAAGAAATAGGGGTACAGAGTAGAGTGTTGAGTTGCAGATAATTGTGCAATAGAAAATTAAGTTGCAACATAGAATTGTGTTCAAAAGAATAATTGTAATATCTTGAATTGTAAATTTGATTGGTTGGTGCCATCAAATATCTAGGTAGGTGCTCAGATTAGGGAGTGGGTTCTCCTAAAACCTAGGGATTAGAGTCTCCTTAGGGTTGGTGCCCTTAAACATTGTAACAAAACATTTTCATTATGAGGTTGGATTAGGATAGTAGATCCTAACAACATTTCTCACCTCCCAACTTGGGTTTTCCACATATATCATGTGTTATGGGCTTCTATGTGTGTGTATATGTTTATCTCTCTACTTTTTAGTAAATCTGCATAAAGGGGTAAAATGAATTAGTTTTAATTGATCTACTGATTCACCCCCCCCCCTCAGTAGATTGTTGTTTTCCAACAATTGGTATCAGAGCCCTAGGTTCTCTAGGAGAAGCTTAATCAAATCAAGTAGATTTTGGATAAGTGAACACAAAATGGTTAGCCAAGAAGGCTTATCTACAGGTAAAGTACCTTTTTTTGATGGATTAGAATACACTTTTTAGAGCATTAAAATGGAGACATAGTTGGGATCATTAGGGTTTGATGTGTAGATGTCAGTTGTGAAGGGACATATAGCTCTTGCTACATCTCCAACTACTAAAGCTACAAATAAGGCTTATGAAGAAAATGCTAAGGAAAATAATACAATTCTTTGTGGATTGTCTAGTTCAGTGGTTTTCAAAGTCATGCATTGTAAGATTGCACATGATATATGGAATAAGCTAAAGAACATTTATCAAGGAGATTAAAAAGTGAAGTTGGCCAAGCTACAAATTTTCATAAATGAGTTTCAAAGTTTGAACATGAACGAAGTAGAGAAAATTGTAGAATACCTCTTGAGAGTAGATGAAATAGTAAATGCTACAGAGGTCTAGGAGAAGAAGTGAAAGAGTTTGTTATTGTTCAAAATTTTTTAAGGTCAATTCCATTTAAATACAACTCCAAAATTCTTGCAATAGAGGAAGCCAGAGAAGTAGACAAACTCGCCATTGATGAGTTGCATGGAATCTTCACAACCTGTGAGATGAGAATGGGAAATGCATAAATGTCCAAGAAAGAAGTCACACTCAAAGAAGCCCAGAATGAAGAATTGGAAGCATCTACATCTATTTTAGAGGGTTTTGATGTTGAGGAAGCTAAATTCATTAGAATATTGAGAAGAGGAACTTGAAAATATACAGGTATGTTACCCTTTAAGTGCTTTAGCTATGGAAGAATTGGTCATCTTTCTTCTAAATTCTCTTATGATGAAAAGAATAACTTTGAGAAAGAAAATATTAGTAAAAGAAGTAAAATAATTTGCACTTAAGAAAAGGAAATAGTTCATCTAAATCTAGTAATTTCTTAGATGATGGATAATGGTGTGCTTTGATGGCTAAGGGAAATGAATCCCTATACATGGAAAAAGGATCTGCAATTCAAGAAAATGGTAAGGTTGAAAACCATGAAGAAGAAGAAGGTGAGGTGTAATTTGAAGGAGAACTCATCTCTTCCTTATAAGAAATTGGTAATTTAAGAGATGATATTGATAGCTTGGAAAAAGAGAACAACCATCAAAAAATGCATGCACAAGAGGAGATTGATAAGCTAACCAATATTCTAGAAGAGTCTAATTAGATAGTGATCAGCTTGAATACACAAGTTAAAGAGGTGGAGAGGGTAGAAGATGTAGTCAGATTTGAACTACATTCTAAATCAGATGAGTGTATGAAGTTAGAGGCTGAAATAGTGGCTTTGAGGAAGGACCTAGAAAAGCTAAAGAGAAGATTGACAAAGGTTTGAAATTGAAAGGTGGCTCTAAGATATTAGATGAGTTGATAAACTTTAAAAAATCCATCAAAATAAAATATTGGTCTTGGTTTTGAAAAAGGTAAAAGTCCAACCAAGAACGCATATGGTAAATTTTATGATTTAAAGCAAAAGAGAAGTGTTACATAAAACATGAAAATTCCTACAAAAATAATGCCACTTTAAATAAAAAACCAGATGAAGAAAAGAAGTTTGTAATAGATAAGAAGGTTGAGAAATCAATCCTTGAAAACTTGAAGAAAAGGCAACATACCAAGGGAGCTGATGCAGACGATTCCACAAGGGTGAGATATGTCAAGAATCCAAATCAAAGGAGAGAACCTCATCCTACACATAGAGATGTTGTGACCAGGTATTCCTCATGTTCTTATGGTTATTATTATACCTATAATTAGTTTGGTCATAGAGCTTCAGAGTGTAGGGATACACCTAGAAGGAGCACAAAATATATGAATAGGAATTAATTTTCTCCTATAGTGAACCTGAATTTAATGTGCTATAATTGTAATAACTTTAGTCACATAACTAAGAATTGTAGAATAAATTATGTAAGACCAATAGAACATATCAATAAGAAGAGGAATATGTCCCCTAGACTAAAAAAATGGTTCACATGTTCCTGAGAAGAAGGCTAACCAGACAAAGAAGAAGCAGGAGAGTGAAAGGTCAGTAGGCAACACTCAATGTGGCTACTTCTACCTCACATCACTAAATCTTAGTGATAGGGAATGATTCCAGGAGGAGCTTCATAGAAATGCCATTCATCTCTAGAAGAAAAGGAGATATCAACTCAAATAAAATTGGTTTTACAAATTTCTAATAACTTGATGGTTGTAGATTTATGGTTACATGCTTTCTCTTTGTGATGCCTATCAAAGAGGGAGAATATCAAAGGGGGAGAGAAATTGAGTAGTTCAAAAGTTCAATTAGTATAGAGCAGTTCAATTGATATGTATAAAATGGTTCCAATTGGTATTGGACCAATGTTAATTGGTATAGAGAATCTAGATCATTTAGTTTTACCATTGAGGCTAGAGGAGAAGAGAAAAAACTGGTATTAGTTAGTATCAATCAAAGGGGGGAAAATTTTATTCTTTTCCATTGCTAAGGAGGAGTAACAGTTGCAAAATCATGGTGTCCTAAAGCGACCCTTTATCATTGATGTCAAAGGGGGAGAAATTAGTGAAAATAGCTTGACTGGGAGAGACGTGTGAAAATGCTCATTAATTGGTACATGGCATTTGGAGATGGTACAGAGAAATTATGTCGGCATTGAGCGTTTGGATTTTCCATCAATGGGAAAGGGGGAGATTGTTTGCATAATGTTGTCATTGATGTCAAAGGGTAGATCAATGGTGAGCTTGGATGTCATTGTGCTATGTGGATCAATGTCTAGAAGTGTTGGTTAAGTATGATTGAGAGAAGAGCATGTTTTGAAAATGTTGTATATTTTCTCAAAAAGTTGTAATGTTGTCATGCAATATTGCTATGTTGTTGCAAAAGTCACTTTCTAGAGGTTTGCAGAGAAATTTGACTATAGATTCAACATAGGTTTCTCAAGAGCTTCATAAAAATATAATTTACAGGAAATCATGGTGTTGAACGAACTTTATAATTTTTCATTGACTATGTGTAGGCAGTTACCAATTACTTAAGTTATCACTTAATTCATTGAGTTCATTAAGTGACCAACCCCCTTGTCCTAGCACTTCAAGTTGATGGTTTGTGTGCATAGCACAAACCCTTCACATTTTTTTTTGCATTATCATGACCAAAGCCTTACCTATGATGTGCGGTGTGCTCGTGATGAAGATCCAATGGTGTGCATTGGAGTTTGAAGATATAATAACTATCACATGTGTTGTGTGCATCATGTTTTGAAGGTCATCTCAACAAGTGCTTTTGGCAATATGTGATAAAGTTTGATCAATGACAACAATCAAACTTGATAGATTGGACGGTGTTCGCTAGCCCACAGCATGTTTGGTGGGTCTAAGTTTTTCCCTATGGTATAGTGGGATGAAGACATGTGTATTGTGGGACCAATATGGTGAAAAACTCTGCTAGTGGATTGTGACGTCAAAGAGAATGCATGGTAGGATATTGTGCCATCATTTCACATCATTGTTGTGAAGAAGAATGAAGGGAGCCTTTGTGTGATGGGTGTTGAATAGATGTTAGTGGAATATGACATAATCATGGACAGTGGAGCATTGTGATTCTATCACATGTGTTCTTCATATCGTGATTTGTATTCACATCGATAGAGGTGTTTAGCAATATGCGATGGATGTAAGATAGTGGAATATGAAAATAGTATGTAACATGTGGAAAAATATTATTACATCGCATGGTGTTAGTGCATCACGTTTATACACCTCCAAGACATGAAGCTTTCAGTGATACATTGGGAGGTTGCGATAAATTCATGGTGGGTCTGCATCTAAAATATGTGATGGATCGATCAGGTGGAAAAGTGTCCCAAAGGACATGTGGTGATAAATGATTGCATCACAATGTTTATTCACATTGTTGTTGTGAACAAACCAACACCAAGAAAAGTAGTGGTGACTAAGTCAATGCAATGGGAGTTTAACAGTCGAGATCATCAGGCGAAGATT
The DNA here is from genome assembly GCA_007258455.2 of Sequoia sempervirens. NCBI lineage: Eukaryota > Viridiplantae > Streptophyta > Pinopsida > Cupressales > Cupressaceae > Sequoia > Sequoia sempervirens. Next base: position 41,123 of record VDFB02279493.1, on the reverse strand, counting down.
GAATGGATATCACTAAGTTACTTCACTTCATAGAAATGAAAATGAATGTCCTTGATGAAGGATTGTTACATTATGAGGTGGTGGTGGACGAAAAAGATTACAATTTGAAGATTTTACAATGATCACAACACCTCTTCACATCGTGTATATGAAGAATGAAGTCACTACGAAGTAGCGATCTTTTATGAGGTTGTGATGGCTATGGATACCAAGTGAATGAGATCAATGGTGGTCGTTCAAAGAAGATCAATCTGAAGATCGTGTTTTAAAGATGGAAAAGATAAATGGATAATGATTGATCATGGTGCGAAGACATCAAATCAATGGCCATAATTCAAAGGAAAAGATCTCAAATGGCTAAGTCCATATGAACAAGGGTTTTGACAGGTAACTATTACAGAGGAGGAAATTAAATGATCTACCTACGCTTATGACCAATTGATTGAAGATTTGATTTGTGAGGAAATGACACAAATTTCCAAGGCAATAGAGATCAAAATTAAATCAATAAAACAAGGAAATGCATTTAATGCATATCAGGATTAGGGTTTTGCAGATCATCATACTTAGTAAAATCCAATGAGTCATAATTTGACTTTGATGGCATGTAGCTCGATGAATTGGTAGCTTCCTAAAAAAGATAACGGGAAAACTCTAACATAAGCTTCTAGATGTGTTAGACGGTGGTGCAAAGCTCAAGGCAATAAATGTAGTTTGATAGGGTTAAACAAAAAGAAGACAATCAAAAAATTGTCTAAGTGTAGAGCTGTGCATGATGAAATAGTGAGAGTGAGAGAGGGCCAAATTGCAAACAAAGAATACACTAATTTTGATTGAGTAGAACCCAAACAAAAATTAAAGATTTTAATTAGGGTTAACATTCAGAGAACAGAGAAGAGCAAGGCGCATAGTGTGTATGTGAGCCTTTGAGGAAAACAAAGAATGCACTAAAAGAAATAGGAGTGTAGAGTGTTGAGTTGCATAGAATTGTGTAGTTGCAAATTAAGTTGCATCATAGAATTGTGTTCAAAAGAACAATTGTAATATCCTGAATTGTAAATCTGATTGGTGGGTGCCATTGGATATCTGGGTAGGTGCTCAGGTTAGGGAGTGGGTGCTCCTAAAACCAGGAGATTGGAGTCTCCTTAGGGTTGGTGCCATTAAACATTGTGTGTGTTTGTGAAATATGTAAAGTTAATATCAAAACCAACCTTAATGAAACAATTTATATTGAAAGATTCAAAGTAAAGTAAACTATTCTAAGTTACAGTAAAGATAAATCTTCCAAGATTGTCTCATCGTCCTCTATTCTTAAATGATTATTTTTAACCTTTTTGGCCCTAATATTTCTATGTGCACAAAGGCTATTATAATGACACTTAAGAAACAAGATTAGTATTCAACATGCAAGCCAACTATATGCCTACATGAAACTATGTGCAAACAATGATGATGAATGCCATGATGGATGGAGGGTGATGTTGATGATAAATGAACAAGTGGAGGTGGATGCTATGGTATTGAACTATGATGATCTATATATGATTCTACATATGCTCAAATGCAAACTTAAAATGAACTAATCTAAAATGCAACTATGATGCAATATGTTAATCTAACATCTAAATATGATGCAAAACATGATATAAAAACTAGCTATAAGACTCCAAGAATGCTCCAAGCTCCAATGATAAACCTACATGATAACTTTACTTCAAATGTGGATGCAAAATACAAATCCCAAGGGTTGTATTTATAGCCTTTTCCAAGCATATAGTGAGGTGGCAAAGATCAACGGTCCATATTTGAATAAGAAAAATGGATGGTGAAGATGAAGGGAATCAGGATGTTGTCCCCTTAACTAAAGAAAACATGCCATGTGTGTGGAAGAATCTCTTGACCAATGGGAAACATGTCATTTGGATGGAAGATTCAAGTGTGGGAAGAGAAGACCATGTGCTTCCAAAATTGGTGGAAGTGTGGGAGGAATAAGTCATATGCTTTTTGAAATGAGTTGAGGATAATTCTAATTAAAAATTAGAGTTATTTATTTTCATGTGACCTTGATGAGGTGGTACACAAAAATTTGAAGAAATGTGCTCTAATTCCTAATTGGATTTAGTGAAGAATAATTAAATAAAACAAGTTTAGGGAACCTTTTTTATTTAATTAATTTAGAAGTGTTTTATATTTTGAAGAATTAGAGAAGGGTGAACAATATAAATAAATTGAGCATTTATTTATAAGTAGTTGAAATATTAATCAAATAGCTAGTATTTAATTAATTAAAGGTGATGATTGTTTTTAGGTGTATACATTTTTCCCCTCTTTGAAGTAATGTGTTTACACATTGCTTCAAAGAAAAATTTGATACTGATGCTCAAAAACGTTTTTGATGCCCCAGACGATGCTCCAAACATTGATTTTCAGGTATAGACAGATATATGCCCCCTCAGGAGATAAATTGGTGAATTTTTGAATTTGAGGATGATTTCAAAATTTTATGATCCAGAAACGATTTATCTCCCAAAAAAGAAGATTGAGCCTGCCAGTTTGATTAATTGATTAATTGATGCCTTATGTTTCCTCCTTGTGTTTGATGTTTGATGATTGCATTCAGCCATTGTGTTGATGATGATTGATGATGTTGATAGATTAGATTTCTATTGATCTCATGATAGGTGAGATGCAATGATAGGATGATGATAATTGACCTCATGATAGGTGAGGATCAATTATAAGTTAATTGATTTGATAAACCTCATGATAGGCGAGGTTGGATTGATTGAACCTCATGATAGGTGAGGTTGATTTGATTGATGAACCTCATGATTGGCGAGGATCAATGATAGTTTGGTGATTGACCTCATGATAGGCGAAGATCAATGATAGTTTGATTGATTGACCTCATGATAGGTGAGGTGCATCGATTGATGAACCTCATGATAGGCGACATTGGATCGATTGATGAACCTCATGATAGGTGAGGTTGGATTGATTGATGAACCTCATGATAGGTGAGGTGCATTGATTGATGAACCTCATGATAGGAAAGGTTGAATTGATTAATGAACCTCATGATAGGTGAGGTTGAATTGATTGATAAGATTGTTGTTTTGTGATATGTTATGATCATAGGAGGATTTTAGAATTCCTCAGTCTCGGGAATGCTTCCTAAAGACATGGGACATGTTTTTGAATACGGTGCAGGCCGATTTAGATTTGATTGGGAAATGTGGTTTGACTTCTCTGATTGATTGATATGCCCCAGTATAGGATTGATTAATGTACTTAGACTTGATGATGTACCGAGACCTAATGTATACATTGATTCAATTGATACATTGATGATGTACCTCTTGATTTGAGACATTATGATATAGTGCCATTTTTTATATTGATGTATCTCGTCATACTTTTCAATATCATTGTACACTTGACATTATGATTTTGAGGTTATATGATATGCGATGATGATGATGATCTATGTGTTGATATGATGATAGATGTCTATGATGCATTTAATTTCTATGTTATGATGATCATATGCAATGAATTTAATTTCCATGTTCATGATGATGATCCTAATGTTATGATATGCTATGGATGCAAATGATGTGTTATTATTCTAGGATGCTTTTATGAATGATGTCTATATGATGATGGATGTCTATGATGCATTTTATGTTTTTGTTCTTTTCTAATGCAAATAAATGATGCAATGAATTAATGAATGTATGATTGTATGATGGTGCCTAGTTCTATGTTGTTATGATGTTTATATGATGATGATCATGATGATATGATAATGCATGTGATGATTATGTTGAGTATGTATGGATGCAATGCAAATGATGTGTGATGTTTTGTAATGATGAATGATGATTATGTGATGCAAATTATTATGTAGATGATTGTGTTCTAGGGTCTTAAGCTTCACAAAACCTCATATATTTCCCAATTCTTTTGGAAATCTGAAGAGATTCACTCATTTACACTTAGTGAACCGCTTCCCTAATGCCACTAAATGAAATGATTTTGATTATGTAAATGAGATGTGATGAATGTCGTTTTGTGTTTTCTAATGTAAATATTATGATGTGATGCATGGATGGATGAATGATGTTATATTTTTTTTTAATGTATGCAAATGATGATGCAACTGATATAAAATTAAGAATGAAAATGATGTGTTTTTGGCAATGTCCAGTGTACTCAATCCCTTAATGCAAGAGATAACATCATTGTTGCAGCTTTGGAAATCCCATAATGCAAACTAATGCAAACTAAAATGGATGCAGTCTACTCTAACCATGCAGATCTCGTATGCCAAAGTGGTCATTCATAACAATCAATTTTTCATGCTTTTTATCATCATTGGGCCTTTAAAATGTAGAAAGTGAGTACAAGCATCGATGGTATATTTAGACCATGATGTTTGATAGTGCAAGTTAACAAAAGCATCTAAGTATAATTAAACTGAGATGACCTGAGCATTGCTTGTATAAACAAAGAAGAGTTAACCATTTTCCTATACAAATTCAGAATGTCATTAGTGATACTTTGTAGCACATGTCTCACAACAATTTGGACAATAATAATGATCAACTCACAAACAGTAGACAAAGAAAAATCATACTCCTTCCTGGCTCCTCTAGTTTGATACATCATTAAGGGACTCCAGAGATATGATAAACAAAATCAAAGTACAACAATTGAATTTATTTATGTTTAACATGGTAGACCCATGATTCAAAAGAGCATCATCCTTTTGATTTGATTTTATGTTCAATTTTTTGATGTTTTTGGGATTTTTTGATTTTCTAATTTTTAGGTGTTTTCTGAGATTTTGACCAAGACCCTAACTTAAAGACCTATCCTAACGGCCTCGGGGTTTGATCAAATATTAGCCTTTCCTATGTTATACACGTAGAGACCACGTAGTTCGACTGACTCAACCAATTTACAGGACCAAGATATGAACAGACGAGATACGACAACTAATTACAATGGATAGCTAAAGGACTTGACCTAGGGTGTCTCGGGGGTTGATCCAAGATTAGCCTTGCCTACGTTTAAGCTCAGAGACAACGTAGTTCAACAAGATGACTCTATTTTTTTTTACTTTTTTACTAACTTTTTGACCTATTTTTGGATTTTGATATGATATGGAAGTTTGATGCGTTTCTGATGATGATTGACGTTCAATGTTGGGTTGTGTAACGTCTAGAAAATGCACAAGACAAGATTAAGAGCAAACATGCAATGCAAATCTAAATCTCTAAATGCAATCTAATGCTAAGCAACAAAGAACAAAGGAAGTCAAAAACGTAAATAAAATTTGAACAATCTCACCAAATTCGTACGTATTTCCATGATTCATCTCGATTGCCTTTCTCCATTTTGCTTGTAGTAGTATAATTTCCCTCACATTTTTTGTAAGTTCGTGCAAGTATAGCCTAAGATAGTGATTAGCAAAACATCAAAGATTCAAGATAAGTGCCCTCAAAAGTCATAATATTTTGCGAGTTTTTGAGAGAGATTGGAATGAAGAATGACAAATCAATTTATAGAAAATTGATTATTCGAACGACAGGCCAAGATCGAAAGATCAACGAACTGTTGAGATTGACTGATTAGTCATGCATTCTGATAACTTTCAGTAGTGACATGAGTGATACAAATTAGAAATAGAACTAAAGATTAAATAAATGATTTAATCTTCCAGTTTGGTATTCGAAAATAGAAGAATTATCTTTGCATGGCAAAGATAAAGATTGATTAAAGCAACTCTTGTTCGAATGCACGCACAAGGTTTAATTAATTAAATAGGAATATTTAATTAATCTGCACGTACACGCAAATGAGTTAGAATTGGATGATTGAATGATTTGAAGAAGAGATTACTCGAGAACGCCACTCAGACATTAAATCAAGAGTTAACTGAGTGATTTAAAATAGATCTTTGAGTCGAGTAAAAGTGAATACTTAGATAACTCACACAATTATCTAAATATAGAGGAATGCATTAAAATAGAATTCATGAATTAAATAATTCATTTAATTCAAGATTTGATATTTGAAGAATAATTAAATAAATAAGATTTATTTAATTAAATGATGAAGGGATTTAAATGAATAATTAAATAAATAAAGAATCTATTTAATTATAGTTGAAATATGATAAAGAGTAAACTAAATAAGAATTTATTTAATTTGACAAGACGGATAAGGTTAATTAGTAACATAATTAAATAAAAAGTGTTTATTTAATTAATCAGATAGAATAAAGAAAAGTGTGAATTAATTAAATAATTAAGATTATTTAATTAATAGGAGAAATGAAGACTATAGAGAATAATTAAATAATTGACATTATTTAATCATGACCATGAAGAAGAGGAATTGTGAAGAATATTGAAGTCGCAAGCTTAGACCAAATTTCGGTGTCTACATTTGCCCCTCTTTGATACAATGTCACTTAGGTGTTGTGTCAAAGAAAACCAATAGGAAATATGCCCCAGTCATGCCCCAGTGTAAAACAGGTGTAGGTATGCCCCCTCGGGAGAATTGAAATTTTTTTGAAATATTTCAGAAAAATTTGGAAATGATCCCAATTAGTCCATTGGATAGCCAGAAATGTAGTGGAGTTGACAGAATTGAGTTTGGAAATGTTAGGGACGGGTACAGGTTTATCAAAATGGGAAGTTAAGGCGGCCAGTAGGATAGAATGCCACCAAAACCCTAGGTATATATAGAAATTGGGGTAAAAACCAATTCATTTTCACCCTCCTAGCTTTGAAAATTGAGAATTTTCTCTGCACTTATAGTGACGATGTCCCCTGTTCTGAATACCCATCATCGAGCTTATAGGATCTAGACCTTCCAGAGACCAGCCGATACAGACCCCCCATTATGTACCCTAAACTTGAAATTTGAAAATTTTCATTTCTGCGTAATTTTATGCATTTAATTCAGGTTTTACATATGCGTCATTTTAATAAAACATCGCATGTGCTTGCGCGAAAGACGCATCTGCATGCGAAAGACCGCATTTGAAAACTCACATGAAACACTTCATGTAGTCTTTCGCATTTCGACGCATGTGTAGGTTAATGAACCGCATTTGATAATTTCCATCGCATTTGAATGTAGAATAGCCACATTTGTTTTCTTTGCATTGCATTTGCATTTTATTTCAACGCATATGTTATAGTGCACCACCTATGTGATATAGTTAACCGCATGTGAAAAAGAACGACGCATGTGTCTAATGAAATGACGCATCAGTATTTTATGCACCGCATATGTGAAAGAATGACGCATGTGATAAATAATGACGCATTTGCAAAATAATGACGCATTTGCAAAACAATGACGCATTTGAATAGCAGTTAGTGATAGCCAGTTTGCATGAGAATAGATGTTTGAGGCTGACATGAGGCATGGATAATGCCATTGCAAGTCGTGTTCGATATAGTATATACACGAGAGTCGAGACCGATGACTTTTTTGGTTTAGGGATAGCTTGCGGAGTGCAAAGCGACGTTTCCTATGGCACCTTGGTCTTCTTCACGTTACAGACATGCCCTAGATTCGGGTGAATCAGGGTTTATTGACAGCACTATGCAAGTGGTGGCACTCAGAGACATCCTCGTTTCACCTGCAGACTAGAGAGGTCACTGTTACATTGGAGGATGTATACAGGATACTTAGACTTCCCATTAGAGGCACACGGGTGAGGTATGATACCCAGAGGGGTGCGGCCAAGATGTGCAGATACTATCTGCATGCAGACATTAGACAATTAGGCTTCGACCACTATGAGATTAGGTGGCGTGTGTTATCTCAGAGGTATAGGTGCAGCTAGATTGTTTAGTATGTACCTTGATAGGTGGTATAGTGCTTCCTGACCGTCGAGGTCATGGTTTTCCCGTGGGGTGGGGGGAGATGTTAGTAGGGATGTTAGAGAGATGAGAGGTATATGCATGGGGTCTGTATCTCCTGGGGATGTTGTACTTTCATTTGCATGATATTGCTTACCAAGAGGCACAGTCTATGATTTGTGGTACCACGCTCCTGATGGTATGGGCGTGGGAACACATCGCGATCTTCCGGCCACCGGTGATAGTTGACCTTCCACACAGAGTTCCTTATGCCTTTCGTTATGCGTGGGCGAACACTTAGCCTCACATAGGAGATACAGGTTATTTCAGGCATGCCATAAACACGATGGTGCAGTTTACATGGAGACCATACTTGGGCTGCGCAGATTGGTCAAACGAGGATGAACATTTTTTGTTTTGTCGACAAGTACAGTTCTTGATTGGGCAGACAGTATCACATGTCCACATTATAAAGCGTCATTTTCTAGATTGTGTACTGTGGTAGTTTGGAGAGGTACAGGATGTGTCGAGAGGATGGGCCAAGTTCATGAGGTCATCACGAGAGATCCCCCTATGGGGTCCAGAGATTCCAGTGGCCACAGCCGAGGCAGACATTGATGCACTACAAGCAGTGCCATGGGGGTGGAGGGATGGTCCAGCAGACCCAGGGACCATAGTGGAGTACGATCAGTGGTGGGCAGTACACAGACTAATTTCGTTGACAAATCCAGAGTAGCCAGTGCCGGTAGAGCGGCGAGGGACAGGTCCACGAGGCAAGCGGGGTAGAGGTAGAGTTCGAGGAGATGGAGGAGGTTGTGGTGATGGAGGAGATTATGGCTGAGGTGGATGACGAGGGGGCAAGAAAGGGAGATGTGGCCGGAGGGGACGAGGGCCACCATTGTCACCGATCCATGAGGAGGGACGAGGGGATGAGGATGTGGCCATACTAGACATTGGGAGAGGAGGGGAGGAAGTGGATGTTGCGATAGGCGGAGAGGAGGAGCAACCCACAGAGGAGGCCATTCCAGATATCCCGGCAGGGGAGGAGGCAGACAAAGAGGATGCAAGCAAAGAGGAGGCAGAGATTGATGCCTTGGGCTTGTTGGGTGTCTACCATGAGGATGACGAGGAGGATGATGATCATGAGAGAGAGATCCGTGATCATATTTTAGAGGAGTTGGATGAGGAGGAGGATGGGGTAGTGAGGACCAGACAAGATGACACAAGGGAAATAGATCCTAACTCAGCCACATTATGTGTGCAGGTGGCATCCTTGGAGGAACAGATGAGAGTCCTTATGTCTGAGAGGGATGCGTATTGGATGGAGAGGGACAAAGTGGTGATGGACAGGGATCAGGCCATAGCTCAGAGATAGGAGACTGAGCAAAGATTTATAGAGCTCAGAGCTTTGTGTACCGGACCATCAGTTGCCTTTGCCAGAGAGTTAGTCAGAGCTGGGGAGAGAGAGACTTATTACCATGATCTATATGAGGTAGAGGTTCCTCCAGAGAGACGGGCTCCCAGTTTCTCATAGGCATGTAGCAACAGGTCATAGACTAGGTCCCACACCAGGACAGTTAGTATAGAGAGTGTGGAGCAGCCATGCAGAGCAGGTCTGTATGACAGGCCTACTCAGCTCATAGGTCATCGAGTTCCCGGCATCATTCATCTGCGCACTCCAGCCATGATAGCAATGGCAGTTCAGGATAGGGGCACGTCTTGATATGCATTGTGACATTGTATTATGATTCTATAGCCTACGGGCTTCCATGTATTATTGATACATTATGACATTGTGATGTGACACAGTTGAGCGACAAACCATAGACGTCAATCAAAATAAAAGACGGGTCATGAGACGTCATCGCTCCTCTAAATCCCTCATGGGACATCCTTGAGGAAACTAGTAACATGACTCCCAATCAAATTTAAAAACACACTCGACAGATAGCAGTCAAAGAAAATAGAATTCAAATACATCGTTGCTTCTCTAAATCCTTCATGGGACATCATTGAGAAAGCTAGTAACATATTTCCTAGTCATCAATTCAAGATAAATGATAAGATAAATAAGCCATAAAGTCAATAAGCCAATGAAATATTTGCCAAAACTTGATCTGTTTGTTTGATTTGTTTTGATTGATAAAAGGAGTAATTGATAGAGCCTGATGTCAGGAGATACACATACCGGATAAGACTGTGAGTTTGGTTTCGATGTTATGACTATCTATATAAGGCATGACAAAGTCTAGTTTTAGAAAGACATGTATCGTATAAGACATTGAGTCAGAGGCCGTTGATGTGATAACCTGTGTAAGGCTATGTTTGATTGTTTAACAATGTTGATTATACAGGAAGGACTCATCCTGAATAAGACATAGGTTGATTGTTTTGATAATGTTTGTTTCCAAGAAGGACACATCATGTAGTAGAAATTAATTGATTTGTTTTGATTGTTTTGTTTGGCAAGTTGTTTGATTTGACTCAGAGACATTGCTGATTTTTTCACTAGATTGATACATGACTTGATACAATGTGTTGACAATTGACTGTGTGTGACGAAAAACCCTAAAGGACTGACCTAATGCGGCCTCGGGGGCTCATCGATTGATGGCCTTGCCTACGTTATACACGCAGAGACCTCGCAGTTTGACATGACTTTGACTGACAAGACTAACTACAAATAGAAGACATGTGTGAAAGTGAATGTGACGAACCCTAATGGACTGACCTAGTGTGGCCTTGGGGGCTCATCGATTGATGGCCTTGCCTATGTTATACATGCAGAGACCTCGTAGTTCAACATGACCAATGACCTTTTCATATAGATTTATGGATTGAATCATGAATTTATATAGACAAACCTAAACGGACTGACCTACTACCTCGAGGGCACATCGGCAGATAGCCTTGCCTACGTCCAATCGCAGAGGCAACGTAGTTCGACAAACGACAAAGACTGACAAGTGCGACTGACTCTAACTTTGTTTTTGGATTTTTGAAATGTTTAGATTTTTGTCTTTTTGAAGTTTTATGATGTTTTTGTATTTTCTCAGGTCATTTTGTGATGTTTGTGGATTTTTCTATGTTTTTACGTCTTCAACACAGCCAATGGAAGAATCAATATGACACGCATCAAGTGTTTTCCCCCAGTCGAGTATAAGACCAAATGATTATGAATAGGGTAATATGGGGGATATGAAATGCACTCGATGTCAATCATTCCAGGTTATGGGAAAGACTACCGCTTATTATGAATGGTATATACAAGCGATGGATACGAAAGATAAGGGATATGTATAGGGATAAGTAGTATGTATAGGGAAGCGGATTATGTACAGAGATGCGGACTATGTACAGGGATGCAAACTATGTATAGTTATGTGCTAGATTAGAATAATAGTAGAGAAAGGAGCAGAGTCAATGACACATGGCACCTGTTTGCCAAGTTTTCACCACGGTACCTATCCAAAGCACCACCGAAGTGGTTTTCACTATTGGACAAATTATTTATCTTTACTATTTTCTGGATTATCAAATTTTTATTTTTATTTTTTTTTGGTGTTACCAAGATGCCTGTTTGCTAGGTTTTCACCTTGGTAACAATTTTTTTTATTTTTTTATTTTTTGTATTTTTTCCTAATTAAGACAAGGCTCTTAGAAGCTATGCATAGAACTTCTTCAGATGCAGACTATTGATTGGTGAGGAAAATGGTTCCCCTTCAGGAGTAGAGAGTTGGTACGCTTCTAATCCAAAAGCTTTTGTAAAATATAGGGTCCTAACCAGTTTGGTTTGAACTTTCCTGGTTTGTCTCTTTCTGCATGATTCTTTGGGTTCTCCATTAAAACTAGGTCACCAATGTCAAAGTTTATGTTCAAGACCTTCATGTTATAGCTACGACGAAGGCAATTTTGATATGCTTGGAGATGGCCTAGTGCCTTTTGTCTTTGCTCATCTAGGAATTCTAGCTCATGGAGTCTCGATACTCGATACTCTTCATCATCAATGTGGCCTTTCAAGGATACCCTTATGGAAGGAATCTCGACCTCAATAGGCAGAATAGCTTCAGAACCAAATACTACTAAATAGGGAGTAGCACCAGTGGGAGTACGGATACTTATGCGATAAGCCCATAAGGCAGGGTTAAGCTATAAATTCCAGTCATGACCCACATCATTGACAGTCTTCTTGAGGATTCGAATGATGGTTTTGTTAGATGCCTCTGCTTGGCCGTTACCTTGTGGGTAGTATGGAGTGGAAAAGTGATGGTGAATGTGAAATTCCTCACACAGATGGTGGACTTCTTGATTTTTAAAGGGGCGGCCATTATTAGTAATTATGGAATGAGGGACACCATACTGACAAATGATATAATTCAGGATAAATTAAGAAATCTATGTGCCAGTAATGTATGTCATAGGAATGGCTTCAATCCACTTCGTAAAATACTTAGTGGCAGTGATAATGAATTTGTGTCCATTAGATGATGTGGGGTGGATCCTACCTATGAGGTTGAGTCCCCATTGGGAAAAGGGCCATGGTGACGTTATAGGATGGAGTTCCTTTGTTGGCGCATGTATCAAGTCTCCATGAACTTGGCATTGGCAGAATTTTGTTATAAATACATATGAGTCTTTTTCCATAGTAGGCCAGTAATAACCCAGTCTCATAATCTTTTTGGCTAAGGTAGGACCGCTAGAATGGGAACCACATATACCCTCATACACCCCACACAAGGTTGCTTGTGCTTCAGTAGAATCAAGACATCTCAGTAGGGTATTATCTAAGGCACGTCTATATAGGGTGTCTCCGACAATGGTGTATTTGGCTGACTTGGGGAGGAATGACCTACATTGGTTATTTGATAGGCCAGTGGGTATGACTTCGGCACGAAGGTAATCATAGATTTATTTGTACCATGGGGAATCAGGACCAACAATGTCACACACCATTTAAGAATCTGGGATATCGTAGGTTGGGACCAAAAGTTGTTCTACCAAGAACTCAAACTTAGGCACGTTGTTAGGAATGTCAAGAAGTGATGCAATTATAGCCATAGCGTCTACTGCCCTGTTTAAAACATGAGGTATTTGATGAAATTTGACTTTGTCAAAGTACTCTTTAAATCTATCAGCCATGTGCTTGTATAGAGCAAGCTTCTCGTCCTTAGTCTCATAATCATCATTTACCTGTCTGATTACTAGTTGAGAATCACCGTGTACCTGTAAATTCTTAATTTTCCACTTGGCTGCCAAAAGTAACCCTGTCACTAGAGATTCATACTCTGCCATGTTGTTAGTGCATGGAAATGCAATCCTGAATGACTTAGGGATGGAATCACTCTGTGGTGTGATAAACAATATACCAGCCCCTGAACCATGATTTGTATGTGAGCCATCGAAGTACATTTTCCATGTGGTGTTTGTATCCATTGTAAATATAAAATCATCAGGAAATTCTGCAACTAATGGGTGATTTTCCTGTATTAGTGTGTTAGCTAACTGATCAAAAATGACATGTCCTTTAATAGCCTTTCTTTCTACATACTAGATATCATACTCACTAAGTATCATAACCCATTTGGCCAATCGCCCTGTTAATGTTGCCTTGCTGAGAAGATATTTCAGAGGGTCTATTTTAGTAATCAACATTGTTTTATGGTTTAGCATATAGTGCCTCATTTTTTGGGTAGAAAATACTATTGCAAGACAGACACATTCAATGGTACTATAGTTGAGCTCATAACCTACCAAAGTCCGACTAATATAATAGACAGCCCTTTCATGACCTTCATCGTCATTATGTGCAAGCAATGCTCTGAGTGATGAATGGGTTGTTGTGATATAAAGAATCAATGGTCTTCCTTCAACAGGTGGCATTAAGACTAGTGGTGTGAGTAAATATTCCTTAATCAATTGAAAAGCCTTTCCGCACCTAGTCGTCCATGCAAACGGTACCCCTTTCTTAAGTAGATGTTGAAAAGGATGTGTCTTATCTGCTAACTGCACTATAAATCTTCTGATGGATTGCAGCCCTCCCTGTAATGTCCTTAGTTGACTAAGATTAGTGGGTGGAGGCATGTCCATGATTGCTTTTACCTTAGCCAGATCCACTTCAATGCCTCATCTGGAGATGATATAACCTAACAGATTTCCTGACTTCACTCCAAACACACACTTCTTAGGATTCAGTCTCACCTTATACTTCTCTAGTCTTTGAAATATCTTGTCTAAAACCTGTAAATGTTCTGCCCTTGTCTTGGACTTAACAATAATATCATCGACATAATCCTCCATAAGAGTGTGTACTAGGTCTTGAAAGATGGTGGTCATGGCACGTTGATAGGTTGCTCCAACATTCTTGAGTCCAAAGGGCATAACATTCTAGCAATACGTTCCCCAAGGACAAGTGAAATTCATTTTAGGTTGGTCTTCAGTTGCAATTCTGATCTAATTATATCCTGAAAATCCATCCATAAGGGACAACATCTCATATCCTGTTGTCATGTCAACTATCATGTCTATGTCGGGCAAAGGGAAGTCATCCTTAGGACAAGCCTTGTTGATATCTCTAAAATTGATGCAGATGCGGATGCCCCCAATTGGTTTAGTGACTGGTACAAGATTAGAGATCCAATCGGCATAGTCGATTGATCTTATGAAACCAACGTCTAATAGTTTCTTGAGTTCTGCCTTGACTAATAAAGCAATCTGTGGATGCATTTTTCTCAACTTTTGTTTCACTGGCTTGACACCTAGTTGTAAAGGCAAGGATTGTAGAACAAGTTCAGGATCCAACCTCGGCATGTCTGCATATGACCAAGCAAAATTTATCTGTTGTTGTGCAAAGAAGTTGAGGAACTCTGGCTGCTCTTCTGTTGTCAATGACGCTGCAAAATAAACCAGTCGAGGATCCTCTTTTGTGCTTGCATTGACTTCTACTGACTCTTCAACCAATATGGGTGACTTTTCCTGTGCAACGGGGAGAATGTTCAAACCTCCATCCTTAGGTGCCTCAGAGAGGTTTTCACCTTCGGATGCATCCTTTCTTTTTACTTTTTCATTTTCTAAAGGTGCCTTTCAGTTTTCACCTAGAGACTCGTCCTTTTTATCTTGTTTATTCTTTTTCTAATTTTTGCGACTAGAGGGTTGAACAGATTCCCCAAAATATGCCTTGTTGTCCAAGTCAATGGTAAAACCGGCCTTGTGATCACCGTTAGGTATGCCTTCTCGTAATCCCAGGAACTCAGCGATTGCTTTGTCGTTCTCAAAAATGTCTAAGACGGGTGTGTCTTGTTGATCCCAATCAATGAGTTGGGGATAGACTAAGGGCATGTCATCATCGAAGTTATCAAAGTTTAATGGGGTAAAGGTAAGGATTGAGTTATTCATATGGTCACAAAAGTCTTGTACTAAATCCCATTTGCTCTTAGGTTTAGGTCTAGGCAGATTGATAGGTGGGCCTAATGCCAAGGTTTGATTATTTGAAACAGATGTGTCGGGTTGCCAAGAGGTAGGATCAAGTGATTCCCAATAGTAGTGTGTAAACCACTCCTCCTTTGTCATTTTCTTTGGTAGATAGGAATTCAATGGATTTGGGGAGGATCTTAACATTAATTCAAGTTCTCCAAATAGCTTGTCAAGGTCCATGGAAGAAGTAGAGGATAAGGAATCCCACTCATACTCGTTAGAGTCAGGGGAGTCATAGTGATATTGGTCAGATGGTTCGTGAGATGTCTCAAGATCTTCTGAAGCACTTACTTCCTCAATTAAGGGTGATGTGGTACTAGGAATGCCAATCTGAATCAGTTGAAACCCTAGCCCCACTCCTTTTGGCCATTGAGAAACAAAGATTGGTGAAATCCTTCCATCTTTATTTAAGCCTAACCCACTCTGTCCATCATATCCCTTGCTCTGCATAATTTTGAAACCTTTACCATATAGATCTGTAGGAATGTGAGCAATTGAGAGAGGTTCCTCCTTATCTTCCTTATACAACCAGGAAGTGACATCTTCTGCATCTACAGCCTCTTTGCTTAATTCACCCCATTTAGTAAAAGTTGTTGTGGGAGGAATGTGTATAGTGACCATAGATTGTCTCCTATCTAATGTAGATAAACTGTATGACTTAGGAGGAATCAAATGGCTAACGCAATAGGATGTCTTCATGTAATACTCTCCACAACCTTTGTCTTGGATCTCAACCCTAGGAGTGGTAGGTATGGAGGGAGAAATATATGTTCGAGTGATCGTAGATGGATCAACATAGGACGATGGATTGGACGATGAAGCTTCTTGGCGTTGGGGGACCTCTTTTAGATTGGTGTAGTATTGGAATGGATCTAGGTCACCATCTATGGTTATCTCTGTGCCATTGTAAGGGAATTTAAGACATTGATGATACATGGAAGGGACCGCCTTCATGGCATGAATCCATGGTCTGCCTAGCAAAAGGTTATAAGGAAGGGTGAGATCCAAGACCTGGAACTTTGTCTCCATCACCGCAGGACCAATTCTGATAGGAAGTGTTACCACTCCCTTTGATTTTCTTTCCTCATCATCATAAGCTTTAATGACAATACTTTTGGTCATGTCTACGCATGCTTTTGAGATACCTAAGGCCTTAATTAGTTTTAAAGTGCATAGATTTAACCCTGCTCCTTCGTCTACCAAAACTCGTCTAACTTTGGTGTCATCAACAAGGACTTCTAGATGTAAAGGGTCATTGTGGTTTGTCTTTTCAATTGCATAGTCTTATTCAGAAAATGTGGCATGGTGATTATTGGTCAAGAAGCCCACCATTTCCTGGAAACGATTGACATCAAGGTCATTAGGAACCGTGGTGTTATGTAAAGCTTTATCGAGAATAGATCAATGCTCAGGGGAAATACGCAATAGTTCCAAGATTGAAATTTGGGCTGGGGTCTTCCCCAACTGGTCAAGTAGGTTATATTGTAACTTGGAAGGTTGTGGTGTTTGTTGCAATGGAGGGCCTTGGATAGTGAACTTAATACGACGAGTATTGACCGCACACTCGGGATTCATATTGATAGTAATGGTATTGATATTCTCATTAGCAGCACGAAGGTGATGAATAATTTTTCTGCTATTATAATCATGCTTGATACTGGCATAGTTGGCTGACATATTGGTCTTAGTACTTGGACTGGGGATAGTTCCTTTCCCATGGTCATGTAGTGGGTCAGAAAAGACTTGATGATCAATGTTTGATGACTCTTTTTTTTGTCCACTAACTTCAATAATTCTCCTTTCGACAAGATCCTATATGATATTCTTCAGTTGTCGACAGTTTTGTAGGTTATGTCCCTTAGTTCTATCATAATCACAAAAGGCATTGTCATCCCACCAAGCTGGTTTAAATTTTCTTGGATCATATTGTCTTGGTTCCTACAGCTGTATAAGATTATGTTGTAACAGTTGTTTGAATACCGACTCAATGGGTTCCCCTAAGGGAGTGAACTCACATTTTTTAAATCTCCTTTGTTGTGGATGTTGAGTATTTTGGACCATGTTAGGAGGTTGATTGACAACATTAAGCATGTTGGTAAAAGTGTGAGGTCCCTGTAATATGATGAGTGGTCCTGTTTGTATTGTTTTAGCATCAACTACCCCATCATTGGTGACATTTTTGTTGCGAGACCAAAATCTGTTTTTGTCAGTGGGGGTGTTTTGCACGATTGGATTTCTATTGGATGTTGATGTCTTAAGTTCACCTTTTTCAACGAGATCCTTTTCTATTATAACCCCTTTTTCCACTAGTTGAGAAAAAGATGTACAACAATGTACTCTTAGATTACTTCGTAGTTTCGCATGAAGGTTTTCTTGGAACATAGTAACTTTTTGTTTTTCAGGTATCTCGACAAGACATCGGCTGGCTATAGTCCTCCACCTTTGGAAGAAAGCGATAAATGCTTCACCTTCATCTTGTGTTGTGTGACACAAGGTTGCTATATTTATTTCATGGTCTATGTTGAAGGAGAATTGCTCCACAAATTTCTCAGCCAGTTCACTCCAAGATCTGATCCCAGAGTCTAGACCTAAAAACCACTCTAGTACAATTCCTACAAGAATTCTTGGAAATAGTCTCATAAGATATGTGGGGTCATAGGCGTCATCTATGCATATGGTAGAAAATTCCCTTATATGTTATATTGGATTTCATTTGCCATTGTACTTAGGGAGATTCGGTATGGCATATCTGTGAGGGAAAGGGGTCATGTACAATGATCTATCAAAGGGAAATGGGCATATGTCCTTCGTTGAAAAATATTTCTTATTTGACACTGACATGTTATCCATTTGTGTTTGTAATGCATGCATCTGTGTTTGTAAGACATCAACCTGGGTCAAGATGTGCTAGGCGGGCTATGCGGATCCACGTATGTATTCTAAAATCCAAAGTCACGTGATGGGTTTCGATTGAATGTTGGTATTTGAGGTGGGTTTGGATTCGAAATGTTGGTAAACATGTTCTGGGTCGGAATCTACATAAAATGATTTTGACTTGGAATCTGTGTGAATGGATTCTGACAACCAAAAGGATTCTGATTCAGAATCTATGTAAATTGGTTTTGACTTGCAATCTGTGTGAACGGATTCTGACTACCAAAAGGATTCTAATTTGGAATCTGTGTAAATTGGTTTTGACTTGGAATCTGTGTGAACGGATTCTGACTACCAATTTGAGAGAAAGGATTCTGATTCAGAATCTGTGTGAATGGGTTCTGATTGCCATATTGGAAGGAGGGAATGCCTCTTGTTTGTGTAATCTGTGGTATAGTACTAGTGACTTGAGCACTAGGTATGGCCATCGACTCTGGTATGGTGCTCATGATACTAGCATTAGGTGTGGTTGTTGACTGTGAACTTGTGACACCGACATAAGGTGTAGAGGCTGATGTTTTAGGTCTTTTACTCCCAACAAGAGGACCGAAGGGAGTAGATGATGAAGCCCCTATAGTGAAATTAAATCCCGATGTCATGCCAGATGCACCAAATGGAGAGGTATGGACTGTTGTACTTTGTGTAGGTGTGCCAGATGGCATAGTCGTGCTAACCTGAGGTATAGTAGTACTAGGAGTCATTGTATTTTTCCCTTGTGTAGGTTGAGTTTGTAGGGTGTTGATATCAAATCTTGTAGGTAAGGTAGCACCTTCAGCTAGCAATTTGGCTAAGTATCGTTGATGATCATTTGCTAGGTACTCATCTACGAAAGAGGCAAACTCAGGGTCTTGTGCGGCAGCCTCTATGTCTTTTGTTGTAATGTGACCTTGAGTGTTTCTAGTGGTGAATTTTTCTAATAGAGTCTTGTGAGGTCTTGAGGAAAATGGATTGATGAATTCATTTGGGTTTGACATGTTTTCTCTCTCTCTTCTCTTAGACCTAGTTTCAACCATGTAAGATCAGCTCAATATGCAAGGAATGCAAAACTATGTCTATGGACAGTATGATTCTAGTCTATGTTTTTGAGATTTTCGAATGCAAAATAAGGAATGTTCTAGGATGACACTAGTCTAAAATCTAAAGATGCAAATTCTAAGCAAGGTTCTAAAATAATCAATTCTATAAACCCAAGACGGAGGGACCAACTAACTAAAGTCTAACCAAGGCATCAAATTAGTTAAGTCAAGGAACCAATGTAGGACGAGGATCAAAGACAAGTTGAGTTTCCTAACTAGATTGATGAGCTAGGAGGACTCTTTGTAGGACAAAGGATAAACTGATAAAACTAGGTTCAATGACAAATTTCGTTGACACTATGATTTTTCTAGAGTGTAGATGGTAAACTTATCATAAAGTTTGTAAAAGTGACCTTTCTAGAAGTTTAATGCAAGGTAATATGTATTCTAAGATGAAACTAAACTCTGAATTAAGACAACTATGGTAATGACTAAATGAACCTAAAGGATGCAAAATTGAGCAAATCGTTTCAGGTTTATGTTCAAGAACTGTTTGTGGAAAGACAACTGAAACTGGTATAACCATGTTGACTGGACAGTGACTATGAGTTCTGGTTTTCTAATAATTAGGCAAATGCATCACGGGATTTCACAGATGTGGTTCAAGTTAACAGTTGTGATTTTCTGGTTAATAATTGCATGTCCCTAATAAAGTTTAATGTCTGACTCTGACAGATGTAGTTAATCTTCTAATAGATGTGACTCTTAATGATAGTTGCAACTCAGAATATAACATATGCGGTCCTTTGCAAAGCAATTGTGAGCTAACTAGTAGATGCGACTCTACACTAAACAGATGCGACTGAAAATGACATATGTGACTCGAAGTCAAACAGATGCGACTACAAATGACAAATGTGACTCTAAAAACCAATTGTGACCTTCTGGTGAACACTTGCGACTCTCTGTGTGTTTTCAGTGATTTGAGATTTAAAACTGACTCCGTTTTCCGTGATCCAATTCTAACAAACAAGAACAATCATAAGACAAAGTGTTTTCAGTTTGATTTTGGACTCAAAAGAATGTTTAAGTTGACAACAAACAAGCACATCCTAATATGCCATAAGGCCTAGGGTTTGTATACTTGGTATAGCCCACTGAAATACCCCGGATTGGTGATAAACACCTTTCCTTCTTGAGAGCGAATAGCTTAGAAATTTGGTGGCATTGGCTCCCCTCCACGGCTCATTAACATCTTTCGAGCACACCAATTTTGAATTCTTTGGGAAATGACCTCCCAAGAACTGCTATATCTACTCAAGGGGATTAGTAGTGAGTGTCTTTGGGCATGATACTGTACCCTGCACTATACCAAGCAACAACCAATAGAACGGTTGGACACTAAGACAAAAGGTTTTTAATACAGGCATTTCGTTCGTAGGGCATGATCCATGCGATGAGAGTCCCCTTTCGGATCCATCTCATCGGAACCATACGCGTGATTCTTGGACTTTCCCCAAGAATCCACTTTTATATACCGGCTGGAAGTCCCTCGGGTTCAAGGTGCTACCAGTCTAAGTCGTCCTGGGTGAGAACTTTTCCCACCAGAACAAGCCTAAGTTCTAGAGTTGGTAACCGTTTCTCTTACACCTAGGATCGCACGGATGCGCAAGGGGAGAGGATACTTCGATGTACCAAATTGTGAGGGTAATACACAGATGTGCTTTGGCACCAAACACAGTAAACACTTGTTAATTTTAATCCAAACGAAAGATTTGCTACACTACCAAACAATTTGTTTCAAGAAAATTAACTAAGGTCTTTGACATGTGTTCTGCAGAAAAAAATTGTTATTAGTTTTCAGTATTGTCTTTGTCAATCGTTCTGCAAAAACCCGTTAACTCCCAAAACAAAAAGGCCACACACTAAAAATATGATATTAGTAACACACAAATCAATTGAAAATTTTTGATTCCCAAAAACAAAAACAAAAGGTTACCAGTCACTTGCGTCGCTTGTTTACTAGTCAGATGCGTTGATGTTCTCTACAATTGCATTCTCGGTATTTACCAATCAGTTGTGGTTCAGGAATTTTTCAAATGCGTCGTAATTTAGCAGATGTGTCGTTTATGGTGTCAAATGCGGTTTAGGAAATCAATTGTGTTGCTTCATCAAACTAATGCATCTGTGAATTCCAATTGTGGCGTTTCGTCAAGCTGATGCATCGTTCTGTACGAAAAACCTGCACAATCAAAAGAAAAGTCTTGGGATCCGCAAATATGGTGTCTTCACGTTGGGTTCACCAAATGTAACATCTAGAAAATGCACAAGACAAGATTAAGAGCAAACATGCAATGCAAATCTAAATCTCTAAATGCAATCTAATGCTAAGCAACAAAGAACAAAGCAAGTAAAAAATGTAAATAAAACTTAAACAATCTCACCAAATTCGTACATATTTCCATGATTCATCTTGATTGCCCTTCTCCATTTTGCTTGTAGTAGTATAATTGCCCTCAGATTTTTCGTAAGTTCGTGCAAGTATAGCCTAAGATAGTGATTAGAAAAACATCAAAGATTCAAGATAAGTGCTCTCAAAAGTCATAAGATTTTGTGAGTTTTCGAGAGAGATTGGAATGAAGAATGACAAATCAATTTATAGAAAATTGATTATTCGAACGACAGGCCAAGATTGAAAGATCAATGAACGGTTGAGATTGACTGATTAGTCATGCATTCTGATAACTTTCAGTAGTGACATGAGTGATACAAATTAGAAATAGAACTAAAGATTAAATAAATGATTTAATCTTCCAGTTTGGTATTCGAAAACAGAAGAATTATCTTTGCATGGAAAAGATAAGATTGATTAAAGCAACTCTTGTTCGAATGCACGCACAAGGTTTAATTAATTAAATAGGAATATTTAATTAATCTGCATGTACACGCAAATGAGTTAGAACTTGACGATTGAATGATTTGACGAAGAGATTACTCGAGAATGCCACTCAAACATTAAATCAAGAGTTAACTGAGTGATTTAAAATAGATCTTTGAGTCGAGTAAAAGTGAACACTTAGATAACTCACACAATTATCTAAATATAGAGGAATGCGTTAAAATAGAATTCATGAATTAAATAATTCATTTAATTCAAGATTTGATATTTGAAGAATAATTAAATAAATAAGATTTATTTAATTAAATGATGAAGGGATTTAAATGAATAATTAAATAAATAAATAATCTATTTAATTATAGTTGAAATATGATAAAGAGTAAACTAAATAAGAATTTATTTAATTTGACAAGACAGATAAGGTTAATTAGTAACATAATTAAATAAAAAGTGTTTATTTAATTAATCAGATAGAATAAAGAAAAGTGTGAATTAATTAAATAATTAAGATTATTTAATTAATAGGAGAAATGAAGACTGTAGAGAATAATTAAATAATTGACATTATTTAATCATGACCATGAAGAATAGGAATTGTGATGAATATTGAAGTCGCACGCTTAGACCAAATTTCGGTGTCTACAGGTTGTATTTTAATCATTGTTGTTGTTGTGTTTGTCTTCCTGTTGTTTATCTGTTGGTTAAAGCTCAAAGTTTGTTTCCCCCAGTGAGTTCAGGATTTTTCCCCCAGTCTAGGACGAGAGATGACCGTGATGCCAAGATATGTACATGGAGTTTTTGAAAGATAGGAAGATGGATGGTGAAAGCGAATGGTTGGCATACTCAAATAGATGGAAAAGCTGACATATCACAAATAGTGCTTGTTGCAAAGTTTTTACTACTTGTTTTCATTGCACTTTTTCAGATATTATGATTTTTCTGATCTTTTTTATTCTTGCATTTTTTTATTTTTTTGTATTTTTTTAGGACATTTTTTGATGCATTGATATGATATGACCATTTAAAGGAACAAGATGCCCCACAAAGGGGTAATGAACAATGGATAAATGATAGATCAAACTGAAAGATTCACTACAAAACATGTTACACAAGCAACATATCTCTTGTCGAAAGATGATAATGGTTGATTGATTAGGATGCCAAGAATGATTGATTCCATAAGGCATGATGATGATAAGTACTTAGGATCACTAAATTCCTCTAAGTATGGTAAGATTGATTATTTTTTATGATTGATTGACAAAAGATATGAGGATGGGATAATGTTTTACAACTCAGCTCAAATATGATTTACATGATAAGATTCAAGGTTGCAAAGGGACATGATGACATGGATTTTGATAAGCTAAGAGATATGGAATGGAAGAATGCAAGGATAAGGATAATGAATGGGATGATCAAGATCAACTAGATAAGATACAAACACAAGGCCCAAGTATTTTTCCCCTATTCCTCATCAAGTCCAAGGATGAGAAGAAAGATGTATCTAGTAAGAATGATGGAATATGGATAAGACGAAAGATATGGTACAACATATATGGACAAACAAATAGGATAAGATATATGATGTTCAAGGAGATCCTTAAACTTGTCAATATCAAAGGTGGAAATGTAAGGAATGAGCATGATAGGAAGATGGAAGAAGGACTTAAGCATCAAGTTTCACGACAAAATATCCCTTTAATAAACCATGGAAATGGGGATTAAACTCATAAATGTTGGCCTATTAAAGGTATGACGGAAGAACTAAGGACTTATCCATAGGTTTGGATTAAAGGAGAATAATGGAGGATGAATGTTGGGTAATGGATAGGAGGTGGGAAGGCTTGTTGATGGATAGATGGGAAGGATTGTAAGGTCAACATTGGCACACACCTTGAAGGGTGGTGGAGTGATGGAGGAAAAATAGATTTGGAAGGTGAGAGGTTTTTAAATGGAAAATTGGAGGAAGCTTTTGGATTAGCAAATTTGGATGCCAATTTAGATTTTATTGCTTCTATGAGATTTTTTGGAATCCACATGACTTTTGACTTTGATTTTTTCGTTGTGGGCCTTTGAGATTTTTCTTTTTGCTTTATGGGCTTTTGTGGCCTTGGAAATTTTTCTTTTTGCTTTAATGGGCCTTTGTGGCCTTTTGAAATTTTCTTTTGATTTATGGACCTTTGTGGTCTTTGAAAATTTCCTTTTTTCTCTGATGGGCCTTTGTGGCCTTTTTTTATTTTGGATCAAAATTTCTTTTATTTTTGCATGTCTCTTCGAGGAGACATGTTGATCCTTTGATACATGTTTATTTTGATATGGAAGCTTTTGACATTTGGCACCCAAATTGCTTCCAAGAGTAATGGGAGAGGTGGATTGAGATGAATGGTATGGAGGTATTATGGACGAGTGAGTGTAGGTAGAATTTTGAAAGGGAATCAAGGATGTGTACCTTTGTTGTTCTTGAGGAATAAGATATCGACCTAGGATAGAGGGAAGGTTCAATGGACTAGGATGAGGACCTAAGATAGATGGAAGATTTGGTGGATTAGGATGAAGACCTAGGATAGATGGAAGTTTTGATGGACTATGATGAGGATCTAGGATAGATGGAAGGTTTGGTGGACTAGGATGAGGACCTAGGATAGATGGAAGGTTTGAAGGACTAGGATACTTAGACATATAACCAAGGTCGTGATAATATGGATTTTGTTGGACAGAAAGGGGTTCCAAGATACCTTGTTCATGAAGGCCAAATCCTTTTCCTTTGTAGTTCATGCTTTGGCACATTCGTTTACCAATGGGATATGTGTTGTTTGTGAAACAAGATGCAAGTCCATTTTGGGGAGGATATGATATGGATGAAAGGATAGGTGTTGGAAGTAAACCGAAGCAGTTAAAGATGGAGGATCCCGATTTGTAGGTGTGGGGTTCATGGATAACATGTATAGGTGTGAAAGGCTCTTAACATGGGGATGATGGGGTACTTTGATCTTGAATTGTAGGAGATGGAGCAGCTTGCTCTTTATTAGGTGTGGAATCATCATGAAGTGGTATGGAATACATATCTTGATCTTGAGAAGGTTGAACATCCTCATGAAACGAAGGGATGTCCTCAAATAGAAGCATATCTTGATCTTGATGAGGAAGGGAATCATGAGATTTTGTAGAAAGCATATCTTGATCATCAAGTGATAGGAAATCATTAGATAGGATGGAAGAATTATCATGCTCCTGGGATGCAATGGAATCTTGAGATGGTATGGATTAATCAGATGGAGTGGAAGGAGGACTTGGAAGGATACTTTTCTCTTGAGATGGAAAGGAATCATTGTGGATGAAAAGTGACAGGAGGGGATCATCATAGAATTCTTGAGAGATGGGATCTTGGAAAAAATTAGAAGAACTTGTGGAATTTTGGTATCATTGGATGAAGTGGAAAGAATGTTTTGATCTTGATGTGTGGAGGAGTCTATGTTGTCATGTTTTAGACTAAGAGATTGACATGAATCATTAGATGTAGAAGGTATGATAGATGAAGGTGGTTGGATGGAATCGTTAACTTGGGTGAAAGAATCCTGAGATTTATTTTGGCTTGTTGGAAATGCGGATAGATGCATGACATGGTAAGATTGTTCAATATCCTTTGTGTTCAAGGACTGAGATTTAGGCTTATTCAATTTTTGCAAAAATTCAAAGAAATTGAACTTGGATGATGTAGTTGTTGGTGGAGAAGGTGTCATGTCCAGATTTTTGTCAAAGGAATAAGAACAATTGTCTGGCAACAAATATCTCTCTATGGTTGTTTCCCTTTGCATATCCTAGATTTGTTGTTGAAGGTTCTTCATTTGGTGAGCGAGAGCAACCATTTGTTCAAGATCATTTTCAGGATTTTTGGGAGGTTCTTTCAATTGATTCACATCAAATTCTTCTGGTAATTTGGAACCTTGTTTGGCTAGCATAAGGAGGTATTTTTCCCCATTTCTTTCAAAAATATTTTCTAAACACTTGTGGAAATTGGGGTCTTGTTCAGCGTGTTGGATATCTTCTTCAGTTATTTCTTCTCCGTCAGTGTTGTTGAGTCCATGAAAAGGATTCTCTTCAGCCTCCACCATGGTGTTTTGTGTTTCATTGTTTTGAGTTTCGGTATTTTGAGTCTCAATGATCGGAGTTTCAATGGTAAAAATTTCAATTTTTGGAGTTTCAATGGTTGGAATTTCAATGTTTGGCTCTTCAATGTTTTGATTTTCAAGTCCTTTTTCCTTGAGATTTTGTTTTTGCAACCTCATTTGAATGGGCATACAAGTGTTATAGTTTAGACTAAACTTTGATCTAGGTTTTGGAAAAGTACCAAGGATTACGACTAAGTCAAATAGAATGATAAATTCTAATGAGACTAGGTTGGATTTGACTATATAGCTTTGTTTCATGATGAGATGATGATAAATCTTGATGATGAAACTAGGCCTAATAATAAAAGATGTGATAAATTTGATGACATTGGTACTTTGTGATGTTAGATCTTGGCTTAGGTTGGAAAATTCCACTTGTAGAGGTTGATTTTAACAAGTTTTAATTCTAAGGTATCTAAGGAATGATCTTGGACTTTGGGAAAGTTTCAAAATTTTGGTTCAAATTGTGAAACCGAGGGTAAATTTTCTTCCTAAATGAGGTACTCAAATCTTTGGAAAAGTTGTGGATTTTGACAATAGTAAAAGATGTATAATTCAGGATTGTTCTTGCAAGCTCTTTTGTAGAAATTGAAGGTCAACCTCTCTCTAAATTTGTAAAGTGTTGATAGACATCTTTGGTGTTCTTTTGGAATAAGAGGTATGGACTTTGGTTTTTGAATTTTAATCTTTCATGAAATCATTTGGTAACACACATGTTCATACTTTTTTTTACCTAAGGATTGGTTGAATACTTTTGAGGATTCCCAAGACGAGACTGATTGTTGGACAAGAAATGAACCTAGGTTATTGTTTTGTGTTCTGAAAAAGGTGCCAAAATAGAGACAAAAGGTGCCACTTGGGACCCCAAAGGTGCCAAAACATAGACAAAAGGCACCAGAACAGGTTTAGATTTGGTTTTTTTTAAAGTTTCTTGAAAATGGTCGTATCTTGGTCATATGGAGGTCTCTTTCAGAGCTTTTTTTTTAAATGGGGTAGAATTTCATAAGCTATGCAATGGTGTAGGTGTTTCTAAATTTTTTTGGAGTTAGAATTCTAAATTAGGGTCTTCACTTTCGATATGTGACATTTTTTTTGTTTTGAAAACACTTTGGTAAAGACACATCAAGCAAAGTACACTCCTAAGGTTGTGAAAGACTATATTCTTTTGGATTCCACACAGGTTTTACCCCAACCACACTTTTTCTTAGTGGATGACTAGATGCTTGACCCCACTAGCTCCCCTCCACGACACTCACTTCTCGAGGTAGCCAAGCACCAATACCCATGAATCTCCCATGGCATATTTTTCATCTCTACTAAGAATTGTGAGAATATGGATGCCTTTGCAACAACCGTTGTTGCACCAAAGAATAGATAAAGGATTTGGCCAAACTACAACAAGGGTTTTAGTAAGGACTTTCCATTTGTGGGGGTTGATCCATGAGGCAAGAGACCATTGTTTCCCTTCTCGTCGAAACCAACCTCGTGATATTGGCCTTTGCTCTAGTATCCACACTTATATGCCAGCTGGAAATGCACTTGGATTTAGCATGTTACCGGTTGGGTCGTTCCCTTAGGTGAGTACTTTTTCCCACAAGGCAGGCCCTCTAAGATAAATAAAAGCAAGCAAGTATAGCCATAGTTCGATCAATCTTTATTCCACATGAATAAAGAGAGAACACATGCAATATACTCAACTCACACTTGCACACAAAAAGGGAATGGGTCTAGATTTTTGGTCACCTAGTTAAGGGGAGAGCATATTCCTACCATCCATCACGCACAAAAGACATGGGGTTCATTAATCCTTTAATTAAGCTATGTTCCTAACTTAACCAAAAGGAAACATGATATTCGTTAACCCTTTGATTAAGCTATGTTCCTATCTTAACCAAAAGGAAACCAAGTAAATCACTTCCAACCCCTACAATATGTCAGTAGTTTTATAAGAGTGTCTCTGACAAGCATTTTTGGGAAACCTGTAAAACAACAACACAAAGTATTAGCCTTCAGATTTTACAAAAGGTACAAAAGGCACCACTTGGGACCCCAAAGGTGCCAAAACAGAGACCAAAGGTGCCAAAACAAAGATAGAGTAGCCTAGAATGGTGCAAAAGGTGCCAGATAAGAAACCAAAGGTGCCACTTGGTACCCCAAAGGCTCAAAAACAGAGATAAAAGGCACCAAACTCTCCAAGAGGCTCCAAAAGGCTCTGAAATGAGTGCAAGAGGCTCCAAGATAGGTGCAAGAGGCTCCAAGATGGGTGCAAAAGGCTCCAAGAAGTTCCAAGAGGCTCCAAAATGGGTGCAAAAGGCTCCAAGAGGCTCCAAAAAGCTCACGTTCGTACCTATGAACATAAATTTTCAAGAATGTTAGTAATCAATGAGGCAAGGCCCCACAATGGGTGCCATTTTGTGTGTGTGTGAAATATGTAAAGTTAATATAAACACAAACCTTAATGAAACGATTTATATTGAAAGATTCAAAGTAAAGTAAACTATTCTAAGTTGCAATAAAGATAAATCTTCCAAGAATGTCTCATTGTCCTCTATTCTTAAATGATTCCTTTTAACCTTTTAGGCCCTCATATTTCCATGTGCACAAAGGTTATTAGAATGACACTTAAGAAACGAGATTAGTATTCAACATGCAAGCCAACTATATGCCTACATGAAACTATGTGCAAACAATGATGATGAATGCCATGATGAATGGAGGATGATGTTGATGATAAATGAACAAGTGGAGGTGGATGCTATGGTATTGAACTATGATGATCTATATATGATTCTACATATGCTCAAATGCAAACTTAAAATTAACTAATCTAAAATGCAACTGTGATGCAAGATGGATGATAAAATGCAACTATGATGCAATATGTTAATCTAAGATCTAAATATGATGTAAAACATGATATAAAAACTAGCTATAAGACTCCAATAATGCTCCAAGCTCCAATTATAAACTTTCATGATAACTTTACTTCAAATGTGGGTGAAAAATACAAGGCCCAAGGGTTGTATTTATAGCCTTTTCCAAGCATATAGTGAGGTGGCAAAGATCAATAGTGCAAATTTGAATAAGAAAAATGGAAGGTGGAGATGAAGGGAATCAGGATGTTGTCCCCTTGACCAAAGACAACATGCCATGTGTGTGGAATGATCTCTTGACCAATGGGCAACATGTCATTTGGATGGAAGATTCAAGTGTGGGAAGAGAAGACCATGTGCTTCCAAAATTGGTGGAAGTGTGGGAAGAATAAGTCATGTGCTCCAAAATTGGTGGAAGTGTGGGAGGAATAAGTCATGTACTTTTTGAAATGAGTTGAGGATAATTCTAATTAAAAATTAGAGTTATTTATTTTCATGTGACCTTGATGAGGTGGCACACAAAAAGTTATAGAAATGTGCTCTAATTCCTAATTGGATTTAGTGAAGAATAATTAAATAAAACAAGTTTAGGGAACCTTGTTTATTTAATTAATTTAGAAGAAAGTGTTTTAGGTTTTGGAAAATTAAAGAAGGGTGAACAATATAAATAAATTGAGCATTTATTTATAAGTAGTTGAAATATTAATCAAATAGCTAGTATTTAATTAATTAAAGGTGATGACCATTTTTAGTTGTATACACATTGTAACAAAACATTTGCATTGTGAGGCTAGATTAGAAAAGTAGATCATGTGTTATGGGATTTTGTGTGTGTTTGTGTTTATCTCTCTACTTTTTAGTTAATCTTCACAAAGGGCTAAAAGGAATTAGTTTTAATTGATCTATTGATTCACCCCCCTCTTAGTAGATTGTTTTGTTCCAACAACTCTCACTGCATCTCTCTATCCTCCTCTATACATCCCTCCATACCTCCCTACCTCTATCTCTCCCACCCCCTCTCTCTCTCTTAGGTCTCTCCCTCCCTCACTCTATCCCCCCTCCCTCTTTCTCTATGTCTTTCCATCCTTCCCTCCATCTATCCCCTCTCTGTCTATCCCTTCTTCCATCCTTTTCTCTCTAAGGATGCTCCCTCCCTCTATCCCTCCAACCCCCTTCTCTCTCTCAGGTCTCTCCCTCCTAGCCTAAATAGATAACTCCCTCTCTCTCTCTCCTAGGTCTCTCCCTCCCAGCCTAACTATATAACTCCCTCTCTCTTAGGTCTCTACCTCCCATCCTAACTAGATAACTCTCTCTCTCTCTCTCTCCCAGGTCTCTCCCTACATCTATTCCTCCCACCGCCTCTCTATCCTATACCCTCAACCCTTAAAACCTAAGCCCTTAACCCTTAAACCCTCAACCCTTAAACCATAATCCCTTAACCCTCAACCCTAAACCCTATCCTTTAACCCTCAACCCTAAACCTTATCCATAAACCCTACAACCTTAACCATCATCCCTATACCCTATAACCTCACCCTTATGTAACCTAAACCAAAAACCCTTACATACATTCGTACATACAAGCATACATACATACATACATGCATACATATATATAAGCATAAATTCATACATACATATGTACATACATCCAGGCATACATACATAAATAGAGGTTGTTGGTGTAATTAATTATTTAATTACACTTACATAAGTTTACTTAAGCATTTAATTATATTCCTATATAGGTATCATTTACTAAGTGATAGGTTCACATGTTTGCTTAGGATATAAGGTTCCTTCTAGAAGGATTAGTTATCTTTTCTAGAAGTCTTATCCTATCTAGCATCATTTCCTAGGTAGTTAGTTAGTTGTCACATGTCATAATATTACGACACATGTCAACATCATATTACATACTACATCTCAACTTTTCCTATATAAGCAACGCTTCATATGTACTTTGTCATATTCAATTTGGCATTCTTGCATCTTAATGATAGAATAATGCTTCTACCATTTCTCTCTTGTGGAAGTTATTTTGTTTTGCAAGTGATCCTGGCGTGTTTGAGGAGTTCACCATAAACTCCTACATGGTATCAAATATTTAGTGTTGTAGACTTCTTCCCAAATTTGAGGGACCAATTTTGGCGTGAAAGTTTTGTTGGATGTGAGTTGAGGTCTTGAGAGCCTCGCCATTAAATCCAAGGTGTCAAAGAAAGTCAAGATTGGCTTTTGTTTCATCAAAATATGACATATTTTGTCAAATCTGCAAGGGTTTGATCCAACCATTTTTATTGGAGTCATCTTGCTTTTTGCTTTATAAATCTAACTTCCACTCATTTTTGAGAAAAATGATTTCTGGGTTTTGTAGCCAAGGTCAAAATCTCAACTATGTCTCTTTTAGTTTTTTGGTATCTTGCATAGATCTAAAGAAAAATTCTATACAAAAATTGTCACACATCATTTTTCTCTTGGCTAAAGGTTAAAAAAATTCATTTTTTCATCTTTTGCTTGCTAGATCAAAAAATGATTTTTGGGTTATGTTTCTAGTTTCAAAATATTTTTTATTTTTTGTTATTGTCAACAAAAAGTGAGTAGATTTTTTTAGAAATCAAATCTGAAGTAAACTTTTTTGCTAGAAAACCTATTTCATGTAGGCTAAATTCAGTTTTTTTGAAAAATTCATAACTTTTGGCCACAATGTTTGTTTTTGGCAAACAAACTATCGTCGGAAAGTTGGAAGTCTCAGTTTTTTAGTGGTGCATCTATTTTTTAGAAATTTTGTTGTTTGATACCTGATTTTTCTGATTGAAGTTAGATATTAATTTTTGGCTCCCGATCTCGTAACTTCTTGTCATGATCTTTGATTTTTGCAATTCTTGCGGTGTTGGGAAGGTATTGAAGAGATCTATCCAACCATCACTACAACAATTCCCTATGATTAGCTCCCTTTTTTTCTCTATTTTTTCTTCCACCCACTGTTTTCATGTATTTTTCTCCAATTTTTTGAAAAATTTAACGCTATTTATCGATATGGTGCCATTTTTGGAATTTTTTGCACCAATTAGAACAAGTAGGTGCTAAATCAGGCGCTAATTAGCGTCGAGTTTAGCATCGGGTTTAGCTCTAGGTTTAGCTTCAAGTTTAGCACCAAGTTTAGCTTTGGGTTTAGCTCCAAGTTTAGCACCAGGTTTAGTGCCAAGTTTAGCATCGGGTTTAGCACTAGGTTTAGCACCGGATTTAGTGTCTGGTTTAGTGCCTAATTGTTCTGATCTAGTAGGGATTAGGGGTTTTAGAACAAAAAATACTTCCCCAATATTCATTGGCCTTCAATTGCTTGCCTACATTTCACTTGCATCTAAAGATCCCTCAACCCTCAACCCTCAACCCTAATCCCTCAACCCTCAACCTTAAGCAATAAACCCTAACCCCTATACCCTCTACCCTATACATTGGACCCTCAACCCTAATCTTTCAACCATATACCCTCAAACCTATACCCTAAATGCTCTACCCTCAACCCTTAACCATCAACCCTAAACCTTTAAACCCTAAACCCTAAACCCTTAAACCTTCTACCCTCTACCCTCAACCCTCATCCATCAACCCTATACCCTCAACCCAATACCCTTAACCATCAACGCTATAGGTCCTCAACTCTAAACTGGCCTCTACCCTCAAGTACCTAATACCATCTACCATCAACCTTAAACCCTTAAACCCAAGTAAACTCTCTACCCTAATCCCTCAACCCTCAACCTTTAATCCCTCAACCCTTAAAATCTCAACCCTCTACCCTCTACCCTCTACCCTCTACTCTCAACCCTAATCCTTCAACAATATACCCTAGTCAAACCTATACCCTAAATGCTCTACCCTCAACCCTTAACCATCAACCCTAAACCCTTAAACCATAAACCCTAAACCCTTAAACCTTCTACCCTCTACCCTCAACCCTAATCCCTCAACCCTATACTCTCAACCCAATACCCTAAACCATCAACCCTATAGGTCCTCTACTCTATATACCCTCAATTCTCAACCCTCTATCCTATACATTGCATCCTCAACCCTCATATGTCTATGTCCCTCCCTCCTCTTCTAATATCCTCTCTATCTCACTTCTCCCTCCATCTCTCGCTCCATTCATCCCTCCCTCTCTACCTTAATCCCTCAACCCTAAACCATCAACCCTTAAACCCTAATCCCTCAACCCCTATACCCTCTACCCTATACATTGGACCCTCAACCCTAATCCTTCAACCATATACCCTCAAACTTATACCCTAAACGCTCTACCCTCAACCCTTAACCATCAACCCTAAACCCTTAAACCCTAAACCCTAAACCCTTAAACCTTCTACTCTCTACCCTCAACCCTAATCCCTCAACCCTATAACCTCAACCCAATACCCTAAACCATATTCAACCCTATAGGTCCTCAACTCTATACCCTCAATTCTCAACCCTCTACCCTATACATTGGATCCTCAACCCTCATATATCTTTGTCCCTCCCTCCTCTTCTACTCTCCTTTCTATCTCACTTCTCCCTCCATCTCTCACTCCATACATCCCTCCCTCTATACCCTAATCCCTCAACCCTAAACCATCAACCCTTAAACCCTTAAACACTCAACACTAAACCCTAAACCCTCAACCCTCAACCCTCGGCCCTTAAACCCTAAACCCTTAAACCAACCTCTACCCTCAACCCTCAACCCTTAAACCCTAGTAAACTCTCTACCTTAATCCCTTAACCCTCAACCCTTAATCCCTCAACCCTTAAACCCTCAACCCTAATCCCTCAACCCCTAGTATACCCTCTACCCTATACATTGGACCCTCAACCCTATACGTCCCTTGGTGTGACTACAAGGGCCTAAAAATTCAACTATATCCCTTTTGTACATTTTATGGCATAATACACCTCATTTTTGCATTCAATTATCTACAAATTTGCCCATGTTTAAAAATTTTGAGTAAAGGATAAAAAATTGTTTTTAAAGGATAATATGAAGATAATAGTATGATCTTAAATTTGAGAATAATAGCATTTAAATTAAATGACATTTTTATCTTCTTTTCAATTAAAAATTGTAATATTTAATTTGTAACATATTATAAAATAAATAAATAATAATAAAATTTATATGTTGAATATTAATCATTATTTAGAATTTATTTTTCACAATAATAATGTGAATGGTTTGGAAGAAATGCAAAAGGCAGATCTATTTAATTAAAAAAAAATTAGGGCACAAGGAATCTAATGTAATATCACAATCACACGATTTTTTTAAATTATAATAATTGAAATCATAATTTAATGATTAAATTATATATTTAATTCATATTCATTTTAGTTTTATTTAAATAAATATTTTTCTATATATATTTTAAAATTAAAATTAATAATTGTTAAAGATATTTTCATATTGTTATTTTATATAAAATAACATCAACAGTTTTTAATTATTAATTGAACATACAAATTAATAAATTTAATAAATAATAGTAATTTTTTATTATAAAATATATGTATTTTGTTTTCTAAATTTGTTTGAATATTAAAAGATTCAATGATTAAACATATACACTATACGTGATTGTGTGGGAGTTTTTTCACATCAATATTTTTGTTGCCATGATGAGTTAGAACAAAATACCCAAGCCCTAATTTTCAACTCTCATTTTCACTTGGTTTTTTTGAGCTCCCTTGCCCTGCACATGCCGCCATCATTAGGGTTTGAAACCTTGAGCTTTTTGAAGGAGTCTATGTTGATTTTCTCACTGCTTTTGAGAGTTTTCTTCATAGAAATTTATGTTGAGGCCAAATCAGGTAAAGCTTTCATGGTTCATCATTTGTTTCCACTTATCTGAATGTGTTTTCAAAGACGTTTCTTCTTGGATTATCATGCATTTTTCTCTTGCTTTACTCTGTCGACGCCTTGCTTGTCTTAACACTGACATCAAATCACTTATGGATCTCAAATTTCTTCGAACAAAAATAAGTTGAGTAAGTTTCTATATTCAATTTCTCTATATGTTACCTATGTTTTCTATCAAAACAAGCTCAATTTGGACTCAATAGATACAAATGAATGGGTGTTTTTTTTCTACCATGCATCCTTATTTTGAAACCCTTCTATCTTGGCTTAGCTTCTCTAGACTTAGCTCACTAGCAAAAGAAATGAAACAAATCATACTCTCCATATTTGGTTTGATCAAACGATGAAAGATTTTTTTATTTCTGCATTTTTTCTCTTTCCCGGTGATAGCTTGGTCGTGGCCTCTCTAGAATATTTTTTCTATTTCCAAAAAGAATAGAGTGTAAACTTTTCTTTATTATATTTTTTATCCTAAATGGAAATCACTAAATGACTATGTTTTTTCCCTCAAATGCATACACCAAATTGTTAATAGTGAAGCTTTGTAGTGATATTTTCAAATATAGTAGAGGATAAACTATCAAGCACAAACAAACAAACAAACACAACTTCCTACTAGCTAAAACAAAGACCAATATTACATTGAAATCAAAGTTTGAAGGGAAAAAAAATGAATGCTTACTTTTGGCTACTGTAGAGACCAGTAATTTTACATCAACAAGGGAGTGTTAAACAAATTGAACAACACATGACTCCAAAAAAAAGTGTCAAGTGATAAACAAAGCTACCACTTACTGAATAACAAGAATCAATACAAAGCTTGAAAAATTTTGATGCAATGCAAGGGAGGTCTTCAAATCAACCAAACTCAAATTCTCTTGTTTGACACAAACTTTACCCAAATTCTCTTCACTGTACCTTGATTTCACAAGGCCAAAAAGACTCCAAACCACCAAAACTTGATTCCAACTCCCATTTGACCTCTAGTACACCTTAAAAATCATTTATTTGACAGGTTGAAATCAACAAAGCACTCAGAAAACTCTATTTCATCATATTCATAAATTCTTGCATTCAAGGACTTAAACTCTTGTAGTAGTCCATATAATTGAAATCAAGTAAATCTTCAACATCAAATTGAATCTCCTAAAACCAAAACCATATTCTAGGACCCATTTGGGCCTTCTAAAACATATATCAAAACTAGTTATGGTGACTTTGGTACAACCTCTTCAAATTTGGACTTCACCGCTATCCTACAAGGCTAATTTTGACCTATTTTTCAAAGAAACTACTCTTAAAACTTGCTGCCCCTCTAATTTTCTGCTGTTCAGCCACTTATCAAGTTTCAAAACCTCAGAATCCACCTTCCCCTTCAAGAGAAACACTTTCTAAAACACCCAATTGCAAAATCCTCACTTTATGTCAACAATAAACTTACAAAAATGCAAAATTTGTAAAGGCCAACAGTTAGTTGGGGTTTGAAAAGTGGTTGGTTGGTTTGGGGATTTAATTTTGGATTGAAAAAAAATTAAAATACATGTACACCTCGTGATGGGGGTTGGAAAGTTGCATTTTGAAAGAAGTACCACAAAATCTATTAGTTTCTTTGCATAAATTCTATGTTTTCAAGAAATCTACTGCTACAGGCTGAATTTCTCATTCGTACAGAAGTGCCACGGCCCAAGGGTGATGGAATGTGTTGATGGAATGTGTTAGCTTTCATTTGAATCAAGTGGGAGGTTCTAATATTGAGTTTTGAGTGAGATATCTTCATTTTTTCCCCTTTTAGCTGAGTTTTGATTACTAATGTAATTGCAATGTTTCTTATGATGAAGCAGAGATGAATGGTGGTTTTTTCTCTCTAAAAGCACAATTACTTAATTTGAGAAATTTTTTATTAACTTACTGTCACTCTTTCATATGATTCGATGGATATTTATAGTGGTTAAATCCACCAAGATGTGTATCATACTTCACTCAAAGGCTTGATCTCATACATAGGCATGGGTTAATGCATTTTCCATGGTTTTGATGTTGAAGGTTAAGATTTATTAGGGTTTTCCTCTAAAATAGTGCACCTTTAGCCCTTTAGTGTTGGGTGAAGATCATCTATCACTTTTCCACCTTAAAACTTGCTAAATGGAGGAGGCTAGTGGCATTGCCACCTCTAAAGTGAGCACCCTTTAACAAATATAATTCTTATCAAGTTTCACATCAATCACTAATCAATCTGCCCTTTTTTGGAATTGGAGCTTAGTTTTCTTTGGTTTCAACCACACAAAAATGTGCCCTAACTTTCTATTTTTACTTCTTTGGAAGAATTCACTTAGACCCTTGCTATTGTTGCTAATTAGGCGAACTAACTCCATGGTTGGGCCAAAAAAATATGTGCCAAGGGAAAAGAGTATTTCTGATTCAAACCTCATGCCTTAGCCATTCCATAGTCCTCTTTCTTTCATCGTAGTCAACACCAACCGAGAACTTCATTTTTTTCTTCTCTTGCATACTATTATTTAAATGCCATCTTTTATCAGACTTGTTGATGATCACTTCTCTCTATCTTAGCAAAGAAAAGACAATGACAAGATGACTTAAAAAATTGACTATGAGAACCACAACTGATTGGATGGATACAAGATCAAAATTAAAATGATGACAAAAGGGAGCATAATAGATGAGTTTCGTATGGGTACCAACATGAGGATAGGTTGTATCTATTTCCATTTAAGTTCTATATATTGATCTATTTCATCAAAAAAAAAATGATTTTAACCCAGTAAGATTGAATTTCATCATGAATCCTCATTTGCAATCATCAAGCCACTGGAAGGAACATTGTTTCCTTTTATTTTATTCCAGACATAGCAGCAACTAAAATTTTTCATGTTATTTTCAAAATTGTTGGTTATTTGATGCTAGCTTAACTTTTCTTGCAATGGTTGTATAGGATGAAAATAATAGCCATATCAAATTCCTTTTTCCCAAGTCTTACTCTCTCAAGGTTAACAATATCAATCTCCGAATAGTGATTACTAAGAAAGTTAATTCCACCAACTCTATCAAACAGTTTACCGTAGGAACAATAAAAGCAGATGTGGTGCAGGAGCACCTGCTTGATTTCTTGACTCCATGAGGCCAAAATGTAATAAATGTTTAAAGAGTGATAGGGGTTCATTTAATAAGGTTTATCAAATGATTTTAGATTTTTTAAGTTCTTAGGAAGTTATATTTTAAGTCATTTGTCAAATAATGTTCAAAGTTGTTCCATATTGAAAAAATTGTCAAAAAGTGCAAAAAAAAAGTTGTCGCAATGTAAAAACTTGACAAATAATGGAAGTTGAAGGGTCATAGAATTTATTTGAATAGTTTTAGGCAGTTAGAGAAGTTGGAGAGCCTTTAATAAGGAATTGTGAGTCATTTGTAAGGGTGGTGGAAGAGAAAATTGAAGATTTGTAATGAAGAAATCATATTTTCACTATTTTTCCAATTCCTTCCTTCTGTTCTAATGCATGGTACGGTTTGTATGGACCATTTCATGGCCTAAGATCACATGGGATTGAAATAATGTTTAATCTACTTTATTTTGGCTTTTCTTCATTTAATTTCATTGAGAAATGTGAAATTTATTGTGTTTTTGGTGAAGATAGCTAGTCCAGAAAACATTTTCCAGAAATTGCAGTCAGAAAACATGTTAGTACAACCTTGTACAGACCTGTACGGACCTGAAACCTAGATGGATGGAAATTTCTTGATGTCATGGACAAACTTTCTTTTTACCAGTAATTTTTATAATGCCATTTAAAGGGTCAAACAATCCAATTTCTAAACACTATCCTGAACATAGGGTTTTTGGGGTTTGTATACAAAGAAAAATGTGTTTCTCTTGATTTGTACGGTGGAAACTCCTGATTTTTGGTGATAAGGTTCATATTAGCACATTATTTCATGTTCTAAAGGCTTATACTCAATTATGGTGGTTAGCATATGAAATCATGAAGCTCTAGGTCTATATTTTGGGCAAAATTTGGAAAAGTGACTGTGTACGAAGTTGTTTTGAGGAATTTGATTATGGTGAGTGAAGTTTTCTTGATTCTCATTTTTTATAAGGGGATTTTAATGGTATTGTGAGCCTTCTCTAATTAGGGTTTTGTGAGTTCATAGGTTTGAATATTTTGTTTATTGATTGAATAGACAGGGCAGCCTATTGACAGTGATATTTAGGAATGGAAAATGAGGTTTTTTTTGAATGGTGATTGATGAATTATCATGAACAAAGGATGGGAAAGAGTATAATATGTTTTTTCAGGTATAATAACACATTTTTGTGGCATTGGAAGGGGGGAAATGGACTTGGGGTATGTATTTTCAAAAAACCCTCGTGAAACAAGGAGTTGGAATGGTAAGGGTTTAGAGTATTGATTCATTAATGTAGGGATTTGCTGATGAAGTTTGTTGTTTTTGATATATTTACATCTGTTGAGTGTCTTGAATGGTATTGGATCCATGTTGGAAGTCTGAATTATCATTTTGGTGTTGAGTGTCCAAATTGACAAGCTTAGCAATCTACAAGTTTGAGTTTGAGTTCATTGTTTTGGTGATGTCAAATGTGTTTTGAGGAAACTACAAGTAGTTGTATACCTTAATCTCAGATTAGTTGTGTGGAATCAAGTGTTTTTTGTGAAGTGAATGATGATTTGATTTGTGATCCTCCTAGCACTGCATCAAGACACTTTGAAAGGAACTCCATGAAAACCAAGCTCTCTAAATGGTATATCAAAATCTAGTTCAAAATCTTTTAGATGAGGCTACTCCCATAGCTCTATTACTCGCTTGACAAATCCTTGAAACTCTGCATTGATTTTATTTTTCCTATCCCTCTCTTGTTGTTCTTCCTCAATTTCATCATGATCATACATTGACCTTCTTGCCCCTCCTAAATTTTGGACCACATCCATTACCTCCACATAAAACTGGACATCCTTGGTCTTCTTGGTTCACACCATGATAGGGTTATGCAAATGAAAATAAAGCAAAGTAATCATCTCCTTCTCCGTTGGCTAGAAGAATGCATACTTAATGTTTTGATACATGATATCAGATCTCTTCTGCTCTCATGGTTGAATACTGAAATCCATTATGGTGGGCCTCTAGAGTTCCAGTCATCTTTCTTCCTCTTCCACCAAATGCTGGCATATTTTACTAATGTTTATTAGAATTGTTGCATGTTTTACATCATTGGAATTACATATTAGTTGTAACTTTTATAAAATTTTATTATGGTATGTGCACTTTGATATGATGTAATATGATTATGGTTTCATTTCACATGTTGTAATATTAGATATATAACAGAAAAATAAATTATTGCATGGAATAAATAATAAATTTTCATTTTAAATGTTTTTTTGTAGAACACGGGTCTTCCAGAAGTTCAAGATGATCCTCATGATATATAGATCCAGAATATGTTGGTTCTGGTACAGATCACATGGAAGAGGATGATGATGGCAGGGATAAAAAAGACACTGAGGCTAATGATGATGATGATGATGACAATGATGATCATGATGGTGATAATGATGATGATGAGGCAGTTGCTGGTAGTAGCCAGTGACATTCATGATCATATAGACCGCATCATGGATCATTGTTGATATATCATTATGATGCCTCTTTTCATGGTTACTATCATATGTATCATTTTCATGGCCTGCAGTACCATATTATTGAGTTGTATCATTTTGACATGTATCATTTTGAAATATATCATTTGGACATGTATCATTTTGAGTTATATAATTTATCATTTTTACTTATATCATTTGTACATGTGTCTTTTTGACTTATGTCAACTGTTGGACATGTATCATTCTGACATGTTATTAATCTAGTGGCATATTTGACTCACTTGTTTTAATTATAAATGATGATCATGTTTTTGAAATTAAAAGTGGAAAATCAAGGGTGTTGTCCCTTT
>VDFB02279492.1:0-65550 GCA_007258455.2 Sequoia sempervirens | reverse complement strand
AGACGTAGGATACCTAGTTCCAATCATATATTTAGTGAATCATTATTTTTTATTGAATCAATGTACACTGAAAGAGTTGATGAGGAATACTAAATGATGTCTTAGCCTGCAGACAATTGCTGTTATATCTGTAATGCCACACGGTGTCGTGCAACTCGGCTCAACACAAATGGTGAGTTTAAACTATGATGTTGGATGTATTATTTTCATTTTCTTTGGAAATATTCATTAT
The DNA here is from genome assembly GCA_007258455.2 of Sequoia sempervirens. Taxonomy (NCBI): domain Eukaryota; kingdom Viridiplantae; phylum Streptophyta; class Pinopsida; order Cupressales; family Cupressaceae; genus Sequoia; species Sequoia sempervirens. The sequence continues at coordinate 65,318 of VDFB02279492.1, read as the reverse complement.
GTCTAGAGTTCTGAAGATTTCTGTCCCATGTGAAATATATATTTGAAAGGTTGCGACACCTCACTGGATCCTCTTCCTGATAAAAATGTTTAAATCTGTAAATTCATAAATGATCATTTGGTCTGCCCTGCTTTTCAAAGACTGTAAAAAGGAAAGTTTAGGGTCCCCCAAGAGTAATGAAGTTGCCTTGAAATCATCAATGGAATAAGTACAAAATAACAAGAGTTTGCAATTGCTGAAATTTTCTTATACAACATTTGCTATTTCAAATAATTTTGCTAATACTGTTTCTATTAACACTACTCTTTCTGAATTGTAAATATGAGCTACATTGTAAACAAGTAACTTGTAAGTTATTAAATTATGCTTGACAACATTAAATCTCCCCACAAATCTTTAGCTTTAAAACTTTCTTGGCAGGATTTGGTCCAATGGGGGAGATCATTACTCCAATCCGTATCAGAATGTCAAATGCTGTATAGCTTGTTATTTGTTGATAACACTTCACAATCACTCTAATCATTTAAAGTGTTTTTTCGATCTTAAAGTGGATTTGGATCTTAAAACAAATCTACAGGTTTTGATTTCGTTTTGCCCAGGCTGTATTTTTAATGCAATACCTTAATCTGCTTTATTTATTTGGTTCTGAATTGAAGAACAATGCTTTATTAATTTGTTTATTTTATTCTTTGGAATTTGAATATTGAAGCAATACTTTACTACATCGCAGTTACTTTCGGTATTTCCACATGTTTGAACATTTTCCTCTTACTGACCATGCCTATTTTGCATTCATGTTATTTGGCCTCTTCCTTTTTTCTCATCATCTCCATACAAACCTCACTGATTTCTCTGCAAATTTTCTGTCAACTTTCATTTTTCCATTCCTTTTATTCATAAAAAGTTGACTATCTTAATTCTAGGAACAAGACAATTGGTATATTATCTAGGAAATTGGGAGCACACACATATAATTATAGGTTAGTCAGATAATGCCTTCATCTGTGTATTTATACTTGGGTATTTAAGTCCCCATGCTTATATGCAAGGCATCAGGAATTCACATCTATATAGCATCAGAAGTTATCTAGTTCCCTGGGCCCAGAGAAGGGGTATAGGCATGCATTATCTATTATCTCTCTACTTCTAGTAAGTCGTTGACCTTGGGTTTTAGGAGAGTTTTGATGGGAAGTACTCTTCTTCCTCTTGGGATTGTCTAGCCTAGCCCATTTGTCCATGCTGTTTTCTAATGAATGTCATTAGATCTTGAATAGGTCCTATTGTGGTCATGGATAGTGATGCTAAATAGATTCTTCTCCAAGTGATGATATGGATGTGTGAAATATTTTTGCCCAGCTTCAATCTTCAGCTATGGCCTTTATCTGTTTTGTGTTTCCCTGATGGGTCCCCATCTCTTGTCTATTTGTATTTGTTCTTGGATGACATGGTTGGGGTTTATGTCCTGTTATTCGTACATTGATTCATATGATAGTTACCTTTCCAGTTCCTGTGTTCTTTTCAACCAAGTGCTTTTGAATCGTAGTGATTTAGTTCAGTAATTTATGGGTATTAATGTAATTTCTTTGTTTCTCTAAATATCATTCTCTCTCCGGCAGCAGGAGGAAATCTAAATTCCCAACCCAACTGTTGTTAGGATGGCGTGTTCATGATTCCTTGCCACAAACGATTCACTTAGTGCAACAACTATAGGGTTAACAGATTTATTTTATTTCTTTCAGCAGCTAGGGTTTGTACCAGTGTTCAGAAAGGGCACACTTTTCAAGACAACTTGTTAGAAGGGTATTTGCAGTTTTCGTAAACTCTGAAGAACAGCAAATTCATGGTTCAAGGCGTTTTTCGTTTGATGTGCTTTAAATTAGTTTGTTTTGTTTTAGTGCAGTAAGCCTTAAGAGGGGGTATTAGAGATAATTAAGACAATATATAAAAAAATATAAATAAAAAAATCTAAAACACAAACAACTTTAATGCTAGCGACATCTCCTTTTGGATTCCAATTAGCTTTCCCTTGGCCCTCTTGTGTGGAAATGTATGCCCTTGTTCTCTTTTCCTTCTCTTTCCTTTCAAACAATCTTAAGAAAATGAACCAGGGTTTGAGAAACTGTAGTAGGTTGGGTTGCCTTAGTGGGCTCCTTTTCTTGACTTTTGATTCTTCTGTATATATTTTTCCCTTAAGCTGTAGGCATTATGCATTGGGCAGATTAGGCTCGGTTTCCTTTTGTATTTTTTTTCCTTGCAGTAACAGGCATTGGAAATGTGTCAGCATCCCCTGGATGGCCTTTTTTGGTCATCAAAGTGGATATTCCCAAGAACCATACCAGGAAAAGGTCAAATTGTCCTGGAAAAGTTTTATCCCTGCTTTCGGATACCAGAAACAGAAGGGTACTGAGAGATTGGTCCAGCGGGCATGCCTCTTGAATTACCTATGGGAATGATTTCCAAGTTCAGCTTCAAAGATTTCCACATTTTGAATAAGGGTGCCCATTAATTAACATTGTACAATTGCAATATGATAGGTTTTAACACATCTATTTGTGTGGTTTTCTGTAAGATGTATCATTTTTTTTTATATACATTAAGTACATGTTTCTTTTCTTGAGGTCTCTGTTTTAGTGTTGTTTTCTATTAATAAGTAAAAGCAAACAGACAGATGGCGAGTAAAAGTGAAAAATTATATGGTGAAAAAGCAAACAAATATTTGTTAACTTTGTAAGAAAATCCCATGGATATTCAGTAACCTCGTAAGGAAAAGCAATTATATATATGGTAAATTTTTGGCTTGAAATTGTTCATATATCCAGATCCATGATTATTAGGTCAAAACAATAGTATAGAAAATCTTGACCAGGTTGTGGTGTGGTAGATATATAAGTATGGTTTGTTGTATAACCTTAAAAATTGTTTCTTCTTATTTGTGAAGGCTTATTAGTTATTTCCAGTTTCCTTAATGCAAGTATTCATTTTATATGCTTAAAATTTATTTGTGCACATGTCAACTTGCAGATTATGGAAGATTTGGATTTTGTAAACCATGTAAAAGAGCAGGTGAAAGAAAATTTGGATTTTGTAAACCATGTAAAAGATGAATTTAGTAGATTCCAGAATAATCCAAAAACATTTTTGCCCAATAATAACATGGATGGCCAAAGTGGTAAGATTGAAGGGTCCCGTTTTCAGAAAATGTCTATCCCTCTGGCTTCGCTTGGAAATGCAGCATCATTAGGTGTAACAAATGCAACTCCCTCTGAAGACAACTCTAATGCATCTGTGTTAAAAATTCCAAGCTCAGATATTCTAGATCAATTTATAAGCCCTGCAAATCTAGTGGAAAAGAATAAGAGCTTGCCTTCTTGCACCTTGGCCTTGCCTTCAACAGGAAGTGATGGTGCCTCTACTGGAACTGTAAACCATCCTTCTTCATTTCAGCAGAATAATGCTCCTCTAAATAATCTTTTAGCTCATATTACTGATAAAAAAGGTATTGAAACTGGTAATGCAATAATTTTGCCATCGACTTCCAGGGTGTATCCCTTCAAAGATCGGATGCCAACAAACACTGCTTTGCCTGATAGGCAACATACATTGAACATGGGATCTAGCTCCATATTTATGGAGCAATCACAGTTTCAAGGGAAAATCGCATTGGATTTTCAAGAAGAATGCATCTTGAATTCCATATGTGGTGCTAGATCAATTAATGCTGAAAGATTGGGCCAAGACAGTTTCAACAGAACCCACAAGGATGATAGGCTACAGGAAACTGCATTAGATGTGCAGCCCACAGTTCCATTATTTCAAGATAATGTTGGACAGTCTGGATACTCTTCATTAGCTGCAAGGTTGCTCGCACGCAATATCAACAAGACAAAAAAGGAGGCAACTGCCATGCCAGTGGTTAAGGTAGATTCAGAGAACATCCCTTACACCTGTCCTTCATTAGCTTCAGCCAACATTGGAATGGCCATCTCTGATAATAGGCCATCCCGTAATGTACAATGGAGTGCTTCAGCTGGGTGTCATAATACGAAAATGCTTGAGAATTTAAGCAATGGCCTTGCAACTTCTCTCGGCTATCAAAATATTTCAGTATCTAACACAGTTGGATTAGATCACCCATCTTGGCAAAAAGAGGTTATAGAAAAGAACATACCTGAGCATTTGTCGGATAATGGTATTCATGGAATGAATCCTGTAAAAGGAATTTCAAAAAGTGCCATGGATGACATAAGCAAATATTCTGCCATTCTAGCTGATTTTGATAATCCTGATGTTATAGAATTCGGCAGCTCTGACAGCAGCAGGAATTTGCCTTCTAAGGGGCAAAATAAAATTATGCATGCCATTTCATGCATTCCATCAAGTGTTGAACTGCTTGAAGCACTGAGACCCGCTTTCAAGGCACCAGACAATAGTGTTTGGGATGAAATGTTATTTCACAGAGGTGTATCTGGTACAAATTTGGGAAACCAAAATTTTGGAGTTTCTTCTTGTTCAGACTATCATTCTGAGGAGGAGGTAAATAAGAAATCAGATTTATCCATGATGACAGCAACTGAAGGGTGGTTTTTGCCTGAGACCAAGTCTGAAGACCTTTTAGATGCTGTAGTTGCCAATAGATGCCTGCGCACTAACCAGGGGGGGGATGAGAATATGTCCTGTAAAACTACATTTTCAAGCACAACAAATTTGACTCCTCTGTATTGTTCGTCTGCTAAGTCTGACAATTGCTCTGCAGCACAGGTGAGTGTATCTGAGAAGGAACAGTCAATGACTGTAGACATTTCCAAGCCTAGAGAAAGCCTAGATTTAGGAGACTGTACAAATCGAAGTTTTTCTTCTATGTTCCATGAGGACATAGGGGTAAAAATGTTTACAAATGAATCTTCCACAAATTCAATGCCAAAATCTCTAGTGAATGAGGCCCATTGTGAAAACCATGGGTTTTCACAGACAAAAAGACCTGGGGAGCCTATAAAAGGTAACAGGAAGAGAGCCAAGCCTGGCGAGAGTTCTAGGCCAAGGCCCAAGGACAGGCAACAGATCCAAGATCGACTTAAAGAACTACGGGAGATTATTCCAAATGGAGCCAAGGTAACAACTTGTACCTCATTTTTGTTTTCTTTAGACCATAATTGCTATGACAGGTTTTGAAGATAAAAAAGTGTGTGGTCTCTAAAGTGTAGAGCTGGAAATTAAGGGCCATTACTTACAACAATTTTGTGAACACTTCAGTGCAGTATTGATACCTTGCTTGAACGCACCATAAAGCACATGCATTTCTTACAGAGTGTGACAAAGTATGCTGATAAACTCAAGCTGACTGGCAAATCAAAGGTATAGTTCATTTGTATACCGGATTCCCTTTGTATTACTAGCTTAGCATTTCTTTCAGGAAGTGTTCACTTTGCTTTAATAGATTCGGTAGGGAGTCGGAAACATATTTTTTGGTTATTGCAATTTTAACAGTCTTCATTAATGCTTACCTGAAGTATCTGTAGACAATATTCAATATTGTCAGTCTTCATTAATGCTTCACCTTGCTATAATATTTGGTTATATAATAGAATAGCGGCTATGAAATTGTTTTTGCATTTTTACCCAAGTGCATGTCTTCTTTCAAATTTCAAATTATAATTTCGATACAAAATTAATCAGTAGATTTTGAATAAGAAAAAGTTTAAATGCATACTCAATATTAAGTTTCAGCTCAGAGTTTTACACTCATCCTTAGACAGGGTCATGATAAAATTATGGAATTATCTGTCAGAATAGAAGTCAGGCTCTTTGCAAATAGGTGTGAAGGTAGCTCCAGGTGTTTGTTGGGATGCACTCACTTATAGGACGATACTTGTCTGTAGTTCTTTTGTTCATTATGATGCGAGGTCTATGATTTCATAATTCATAAATATGTTGTAGGGTTAATTATAAATGATTTCTTGATATTTCAGAGAAGTGTATTTGAATGAACCATTATTCGACCCAGTGCTTCAAATTTCTTATAAGGTTATGATCTCAATGATGCACTCATTAGGACTGTTGTGTGCCAAGAAAATTTCTACAATTTGCTTCCGTAGGAAAGTTTTTTGTCAAGTTTTTGATAATGTACCTCATTCAGCTAGGAAGCACCCAGGGGAAAATGTCATTTTTCGTTTTTCTGTATTTGAATCCAAACCAATTATTCTCAGTTGAGTTGGTGGGTCATTTCTGCCATTGACAGCGTTGCAGGTCTTCAGCTTTATTGCCTGATTAAGTGCTGCTAGTATTTGTATGTCTTTTTGGTTTTTTTTGTTGGAGTAAGTTTTAGAATTTAGAGCATAAACAGTTTCAAGATTTCAGATTCAAGATGTCTTGTACCTCCCTCTGCTACTCCATTAATTGCTTTTGATTGCTTGTTGGTGTCAATAAATTTTGTCCCTTTGACGTGCCAATGCCTATTTTTAGATCTCTTTGTCGAGTTCATTCACAAGGAGTCATTGGCCAAAATAAATGACACGAAGTTAAATTCTAAGTACAGATTGATAGTTTATAATTGCTAGTGATAATTACGTAATCATTTAGATTCTAGATATATCATATTTATGATTAAAATATTTTATTTTGTCTATGTTCAAAAATGTTTGAACTAAAGGTGATTAAATAGGATATTAGGCATAGACTCTTTATTATGAACTTATTAGTTGAAATATACATTCTCAATATGATTCCGTTGTGGTTACCATTTCAATGGAAAACTTCGGATGTTAAATGTGTGTAGGTTTGGATGTACCAATGCTGTCTTTTTTTTATAGTAAATCTTTTAAAATAATTCTGCAGAAACTAGATTTGTGTTGCTAATCTCAGTGCATAACTTTGTGATTTTGGAAAATCATGTAGGTTCTTGATGAGGATGTTGCTCTGCTAGCCACCTCTATGGAAGGTGGTGCTAGCTGGGCATTTGAATTGGGCAGTCAAGCAGTAGGATGTCCCATCATTGTGGAGAATTTGAATCAACCCCGGCAAATGCTTGTAGAGGTCAGTCATTGTACCAGTATAAGATTCATATTTTTGATAACTGAAATGGATGCACATATGCACACACACACACACATATATTCTGTTTATGTGATATATTAACAATTTGACAGAAAAAACAATTGGTAAATACTGAAAACTAATTGAGTGCTTTTGGATTCAACTGTAAATTTATTTTGCATCAACATTTCAGATCATGTTTTCTAGTGTCATCCAAAATGTTGATCTAAAATAAATTTGTTGAGTTGAATCCAAAAGTACTTTCAATTATCTTCATGGACTGTGGAAAAATCATGACTACGACTGAAAAATGGACTTTACAACACAATTGAGAGGAGGAACCAAACAATGTTTTATCATGAATTGAAGTTTATCTAGAATGTTATTGCATGACAGTCATAACCACTTCGTGTGATGCAGGATTTACTATTTAGTTCTTTTTCTCTACTTCTTGTGTGGCTAATTTAACAGTTTGATAGGTTTTATTTTGTTTTGCTGTTTTTTGCTTGTGAATTATCCCTTGAATTTAACATGAAATATGTTTTTCAATCTAACTCATTGATGTGCTATGCTGGGTTGCTGGAACCAATGTTAGCCAATTTACATGGCTGGAAAAGGCTCCGAAAACTTACAATAGCTCAGAAACAGTGCTCTTAATTTCAAAGAATAAGAGGAACCTTTTTTATGCAACTTTTGGTTTTGGTTGTTTGGATCAAGTGGTTTAGTGTTAATCTTTCTTTGTCCGTATGGCTTCATAAAAATTGCAGATGTTGTGTGAAGAAAGGGGGCTCTTTCTGGAAATAGCTGACATCATTCGGAACTTGGGGCTAACAATCTTGAAGGGTATCATGGAGGCTCGCAATGACAAGATCTGGGCACGCTTTGTTGTTGAGGTAAGTTGTTCCTCTGCATTGCTTAATTCTCCGATTAAGAAAACTTATTTTTCTGGATTTATTTGGGTCACCAAGGGGTAATAGATATTTTTTAAGTGATTTGTATTCCTTACATTGGTTACTTATCATTTGATTGCAGGCAGACAGGGATGTACACAGGGTCGAAATTTTATGGTCACTAATGCAATTATTGCAACCTAACACCAAGGGTAGCTCTACAAGTAATCACTCTAGCTTATCGAACTCTCAGGTCACTGAAAATGTCTCCCAGACATTTGACACTTTCCAGCTATCACCAATGGTGTGTGGGCCTTAATAGTCTTAGCCATCCATTACTGACATCATTCTATGCAAAGTACACTAGTGTAATTTAAGCAATATGAATTGCTAAATATTGCTTTGATGGGCCATCCATCCCACTTTATTTGGCAATTTAAGTGCAGAGAGTACTCATTTTCTGATCATTGGAAAAGGTGCACTCGATCTGCTAATTTTAAAGATTGATTCATAACTCTTTCACAGATTGTTTATTAACTCCTAACATTTTGCATGCTTTAACTAGCATAAAGTATTTTAGATGACTAGCTTGCTTGCATTTTTATTAACTATTTACTAACAGGTCATGCAGTCAGATGGATTGAATTTCTTATGTTTCTCTACTCTTGATATTGGGTTCTTTTGAATTGGATTACAACTGCTCCTGGATTAGATTCTGTGCTAGTTTTTTGCATAAAAAAAATATGTATACAATAACATCTCAATTGTGCAGGCATCTAGAATGATTAGAAAAATGCAGAGAGAAATTCAACTTATCATGCTCTACTAGTTTTATAAAGATTGCAAAACATCATTTACCTTTTACTTGCTGAAGTAATGGGGCTGCATGCCTGTGCCAAGCGTAAATATAATTACTAGAACAAAATTAGGTTGTTTTTTGTTCACCTAATCGTCTTTGAAAAGCGATGCATATGAAACTCTAGGTTGAGATGTTCTGATGATAGAACAAAATGTTAGAAATTGCTTTTTTATCATTTCCAATTGTGCTAAATGTGAACATGTTTTGTTTGGGATAATGCCTCGACAAAACAAGATCTGTACTGAGAATTATGCCTGCAAATATTTTGCTGAATTATATTGTTTTTCTTTGGCTTTTGTCATTGTAGTGGTTTCTTAATTTTGTTCTCTGGCTATCACAGACATCTTTCCAAGAGCGTTTTTAGGGAGACAAGGCTTCCTCTTCTCTGCAAACACTGAACCAGAAATTGATTCTTGGACATTAATGATTCTTTGTGTTTTCTGTTTTCTTGGGCAAGCGTTGATCTGTTCTATCCCTGCAGATCCAATCTCTGTTATCTTTGACATTGTTTTTGGCTCAACTCAATGTTCTAATTCTGCATTGACTTAAAAACTTTGTTTGTGGTTATTGCTGGTTTGCATGTGGTAGGGATAACTACCTCCTTGTGTCAAACAATTAAAGAACTATTGCAACAGCTAGATAAAGATCGAGGACACATTTTCAAGCACACAAGTTGCTTGGATTTTTTTGCAATTTAGAATTATAATTTAAATTAAGGGGCCATTTTTGCAAGTGCAGAATGCCTGCAATTTTAATGCTCAATTTATTTATTAATCTTTATTATTTTATTGCTTAATGAAGAAGGGTGTTAACGCATTAAGGTAATATTTTTATCATGATTTGCATTTAGGAGCATCTATGTCTGAGAATCTATGACATTGCAAAATGTAAAAGATCCTATGATGTGTAGGAGCATCTAGGAGGCAGTTTACAAGTGGATTATGACAGTTTGACTAATTTATGATGCATAAAAGTGACGTGCCATTGGGCATCTTTGAACAAAGATAGTGGAGTGCCCAAACTGGGTGGTGGATTGTGACATTTTGACATGGGGGTTACGTTCCGTTTTTAGTAGTTGACCATCACAAAAGTGCCATTGCATTTTGCTCTATATTTGGGTGTTTAGTATTAAGAAATTTTAGACCATTTCGGTTTGTGGTTTGGGCTTGCTCTAGTTCATTTGGTGTGTGGGAAGGAGATTGGGATTGTATCATGCTTTGCAGGGACATTGTGTTATTGGAATATCCTCAAAGTTTGATTTTATAGTAATTATTATAGTTGTTATGGAGGCAATTGTTTCGTGGCTAGAAGACAATTGGTTTATAGGTGAATTACATCCTCCTTTTAGGGAAGGTGACAAGAAAAACGCATCATGGTTGGAGAGGGGAAAATTCAACATAAATTTTGAGTTGTGGCAGCATGAAATGCAAGACTATTAGATTGAGCAAGTCTAATCTTGGTTTGAGTGGGACTTGTCTATAAAATAGATCTTTGTTTTAAGAAAGAATATAAGAACACTGTGGAAGCATTACAACATGAATTTTGAGCTGTGGAAGCATTACATGCAAGACCTGCTCATCGGTCAAGATTTACAATGACGTTTTTAGTCTAGTTGATGTATCTTCACTTGTAAAATCTTTGTATTATGTAGCTTTCATTAATGATTTCTCTAGAAGGGCACATGTTTATTTCTTGAAGCAAAAATATGAGGTCTTGAGTCAATTCAAAGAATTTTAGGCTCCTCAAATGAATCATATGTAAAAAATGATTACGTTGAGAACAAATGATGACCAAGAATACTGTCCAATGGAAATGAAGAGATTCTACAAGGATATTGACATTGCATGATATAACTCCATGTACCCTTCAACAAAATGAAGTTCTAGAGAGGATGAACATGAGGTTGATGGAGATGACTACGAGTATGCTAAGTGGAGTTGGTTTGGAACAAAAACTTTGCTAAAGTAATTAGCACCACATGCTAATTGATTTATAGGTCTCTTACGTCAACACTTACTAATAAAAATCCTATGGAGGCTTGGATGAGCAAGAAGCTTTCATTTCGACATATTCTAGTTTTTGGTTAATATACATGTGCGTATGCCTTGAGAATATGTCAAAGTTGGATTATAAAGCAGTTAAGCATATTTTTACTAGATATAATGATAGTGTGAAGGGGTACAACTTTGGGATTCTATGAGAGGCAAGACTTTGTACAATTAGAATGTGATCTCTTAGGGAGATTAAGCTTTCTTTTTTAGTTGTGATCAGTTGGTGGTTTGTGGTTTCGACTTGCTCTATTTATTTGATGCTTGGGATGGATATTGTGTTGTGAGAATATTTATAGACATGGTGTTCTATTGTGAAAAGCTCGAGCCTATGATTTTATTGTACAATTAGTTTAAAATTTGGAGGATGGGATTTTTTGAAAGGTTTTCCAAGATACATATTGTGTCTTTATGTGATTATAAATTGTGTTATTTCTCTCTTAGATCTTATCTTCTTTCATTTCTTTTTCATAGGTTAATTTTGGAAGCATCGCTGCTCTCTTGTTTATTTTCATTAATGACCAAGATCCCTTTCATGATAATAGATTTCACCTAAAACATGAAATAGGTAAAACTAAGGATCACATTAGTCCATAAGAAAGAGTGAAATTAAGAAAAAATAAAGCTTTGGTTGTGTTTAATCCTAGTTAAGAATACACCATTTGTACTCGTCACCACATAGAGGTCACTGTGTGCACCAAAATGGTCACATTGAAATATTCATTTGGTCACATGATCCATTATTTTATCTATGAAGATGAAGCAAAAGTTGGTGAAGTAGCCAATGAATGCCTAAATCTTTGTTTGAATTTGATTTTCTTATGGTAATACTAATTAGATAATAGGTAGTTGAGGTTTAATTTGAACGAGACCTAGTATTTAGTGATTCTTTAAATGGTTATATTTATTGACCAATTTTCTAGGATATACTCTTCTTCAAGGAGAAGAGTAGGCTGAAAAAAACAAACTTTTCTTTTATCTCTCATAAGGTCAAATTCTAATCAAGATTGTTCATATGGTGTTTTAAATATACTTGTTTTTCTTGATTGTAAATGCTTAGATTTGTTTAGATGGTTTAATTGCACATGTGGGCATTTTTAATTGAACAATTTAAAAGATGGCAAATATTTATGTGTTTTTTTTAAATTGTTTTCAATGTCATTTTTGTATTTTTAAACAAAAGACGTAAATTAATCTAATCAAATGATTAACTAAACTAATTTAATTTAAATATTCCAATTAAAATAATGTTAGAATTAGGTGTTGTACACCTTGCATAATGTTTGTAATATTTTATTTATTTATTATGTGTGTGGTGCACCTAGGGGTTTTCTAGGTGAACGTGCATCACAAGGAGTTATAATGTTGGGGCTACTTTGTTGTAACATTGGGACATAATTGTAAAATGTAATTATTTAATATTGGGGAATAATAAAAAAATAATAAAGTACCCAATATTAAATGTGGGGTCACATGATGTCGTATTTTTGGGCACATGGTTTATGTAATACTATTTGGTGGTTTTGTGGGAGCTTGTTTCTATAAAAGCAACCACAAGGGTAGTTGTTTATGGTTGGATCAAAAGTTGGTCAAGGTTGAGCTTGTACATGTGTGAGGGTTTGAAGCATGGCATGAGATGTGTGGATTCATGCTTGGTCACATGGAATGCATGGATAGCTTGTGCTTCAGAAGTGTTCATGGAGTCTCTGCAGATGTATTGTAATGGGTTTTCATTGCTGAATAATACATGGAGTGTGGATGATTTTGGATGTTGGGTTTTTCCCTTTGAGGGTTTTTCCAGGGTATATCTTGTGTCATCTTTGATGGGTATGTTGTCTATTCTCTTGCATGTTGATGTTGAGTATTTTACTTGCATGTTTCAGATTTGGGTTATGTGGAAATTGTCATTTCATGGCTGCATAGTTTCCTTACAAGTGGTATCAGAGCATTGGTTATTGGATTGGATAACCCTAGGTTGCATGAGAGAATGAAAGACAATGGCAAGATATAGGGTTTTGCAGGTGTTTTATTGCAGATCTGAGGGTTTTGGGTTTGCTGTTATGATGGGTTGTTTGCAGATTTGGGGTGAGAAAATTTTGGCAAAATAGGGTTTCTTGGTCATGCATTTAAATGAGGGTTTTTTGGGGGTGAGTTTTCACAGATGACCTTCTAGGACAAAATTGACCTCATGGTTGGATTCAGGTTGGCCGAGAGAAATTTTGACATATAACATGCCCTATTTTGGTTACAGAAAAAAAAAAATGCCTCCCCTATTCGTCCGTACAGACGTCGACGGTACAGTCGTCAAAAAATGAAAAATTAAAATAAAAATCCGAAAAATTAAAAAATTTCCGTCGAAATTATTTTTTGTACCTGCAAAACGAAAAACAAAAAAAATTATTAGAAATTAAAAAATCAAAAAACAAAACAAAACAAAAAATTTGAAAAAAGGTTTGGGGGGTCCGCAGACCCCCCGTACCCCTGTTAGTCGGCAGTACCGACTGTCGGCGGTACTGACAGTCGGCTGTACCGACTGTCGGCCCGCCGGCAGCCGATACAGGCGTCGGCCTTGGCCGGTGCTGTCCGCCCAGCCCGTAAGGGCTTTACAAACTTTTAATAAAATTTTAAATTTTTAAAATCCGCCAATTCAAACGAAAAAATCCGCCGGATTTCAAAAAGGAATTTAGCCAGATTTAATGATGGCGTCGGGTCCATACGCAGGGGGGGGATTTTAAATTTTGAAAAAATTAAATTGTATTTGAATGGATTTTGGAATCCGCTGCCCACCCACCACCGGAGCGCCGCCCGGGCGCCACCAGAGAACCACCAAGAGGCTTTTTATAGCAGTTTTTTTCAAACGCGTATAATTTTTGCCCAGGGTGTCGGATTTTTGACTTCTTACAGTCGTTGGAAAGTTGGTTCCGAGCACTACATAGTGGTACAGGTGTTGTTCCATGATTTTACAGTTTTGACAGTGTTTTGCTTGGTTGAAGTCAGATGTTTATTTTAAGCTTTGAGAGGGCATATCGGGAGCATACGGAGTCGGATTTTGGACTTCGAATAGTCAACGGAAAGTTTGTTCAGAGTACTTTACAGTGGTTCAGGTTTGGAGTTATTTTGGCATGGTTTATTTGCTGTTTTCTTTATCTGAGCTGTTTATGGGTCTCTTTGACTATGGTGTTATTATGAGCTTATAGATTGCCGGATTTTGGTGATTTGATGATGGATTCATTGTATGATCAGTTGTACATCTCAGATTATTATACTTTTGACATGGTTATCAGCATGTATGTTGCATTGTTGTATCTACAAGTTGTGCAATGTTGTAGGCGGTCTATACTTACTTGTTGCACCTATGACTTGGATATGGGTTGTCTTTGCCCATTGATATTTCAGTGTTGATGCATGATCAGTTTTGGTGGCTTGGTTTAATCACTTGATTTGCTGTTTTGGTTGTCATGTTGAGGAGGTGAGATGGTATTACCAAGTACAGTCATGATATGAGATCTATGCAGTTGACTATGATTATGCAGATATGTGGACATGGTTGGGTTGATTTGTTGGTATATTTGGTGGTGATCATGGTGTCATGGATGTTTCTTGTGCATTAGACTTTGGCATGTTATGATGGTTTATGTAGGTGCATTGATTGGTGGTGTCAGATTGGTTCCTGATTATGGTTGTGGTGGTGTATCTTCTTGAGTTTAGGAGATTGGTATCACGATGTCATGGATAGCTTGGTTACACGGTTCAGAGGGAGCTTGTGACAGTGATGGTTTGGCGGTGATGGATATGATGGTTTGGCGGTGTATCTTTTTGCTTTAGAGGATGGTTATCATGTTGTCATTGAGAGCTTGGATTCACAGGTTTTTGTGTGAGCTTATGACAGTGTTGGTTTTGTGCATCATGGTGCCATGGGATTGCTCGGTATCACGGTTCAGTGGGAGCATTTGGAAATGATGTGGATCTATTGGTTATTATGGGTGGTTGTCTTCAGCAGGTGATCTTTGGTGTCATGGAGGAGCTCTTGGATTTTGTGTGCTACAGTGAGAGTTCTTTGACATTAGGTGTTGGAGATGTTGAGGTATTATTTATGACTTGTTGGTTTTTGACAGGTGATCCTTGGTTGTAGGATGGTTTTGTTATTATGTCATGGTATACTCTTGATTACTAGTTTAGAGTAGTGGCATGGTACATGTTATGATGATTTGAGCATGTGATCTTCTTTTGAGAGGATGTGAGATCATGGTGTTATGTTTATGTTCCTAATTTTGCAGTTGGAGCTATGATTTTGATCTTGGTTGGTTCTCTTTGTATTGAGTACATTGATCATTTTCTTGGTGTTTAGCATGGATTGATCTGTTACAGGTGCTCATGGATACTTGGAGACTTAGGTGAGGCTTGGTGTTCTCTTGTGGTTAGAGACATGTTGTTGATATGGTTACTCTTGATGAGGTTTTAGCAGGAAGTCTGAGGGAGCCTACACCTTGGTTGGACGTGAGTTCAACATGGACCAATGAGGAGAGTGTTCTTGGTTGAGTCATGATGACTTGGATATCCTGGAGGAGCATTCTCATTCCCCACTCTTGATTTACTCGGCGGTTCACTTGAGAGGTATTGCCCATTATTCTTTCAGGTGCATTATGTTTATGCTTTGTCTTCTCATGGATATGGATCTTGAGCCATGGATATTTGGTTTTGGAGGGTTCATTTGAGGAGTGTTGGCATGTTTATCTCCTTGTACATGTTGAGTTTAGGAGATGGTTTATTGGGTTGATTTCCTTGGTTTAGGAATGATTACTTTGAGTTTGATCTTCTTGTTTTGAGATGCTTACATCCATGTTAGTTGCATATGTTATCTTTGATCTTGGTGATTGGATGGATGGATGTGGTTATGGATTTTGTTATGGGGTGTTATGGAGGAGATCATACTTGACACAGTTGGCATTTAGAGGTGTGTGTAGGAGGACATGCTACAGGTGTTTGGTTTGCAGGTTTTGCTTATCATTGTGGATGTTCCTTGGTACTACATGTTTACTTCTATGAGATGTTGGTAGTAGACTTGCTATGCCTTTGTGATGGTGCCTTTTTTTTGGGATGTTAACGGAGCGACGCGTTGAATGCGCTCATTCCAAGTTTGCATTCATCTTGACATTGCCCATGTAGTGGGAGCTCCTGGATGTGTATGTCATGCTTTGACAGGTTTGCACATGGAGTTTGTTATTGTGGTTTATGGGTGGATATGTTGTTGGCATAAGTTTACTATGATATGTATACCTTGGAGGTATGGATAGTTGGATGTGTTGGCACTTGCTGTGGGTGTCATTTCAGCTATGGTGATTTATTCTTGACAGCTACTGGTGCATATTGGATTCAGTGTTTGTGTTTTGAGATATCAGGTTGAGGCAGGTTTATGCTTCTTTGTGACAGTTAGTGTGACATCTCTTTGGATGTGTTCATATCTTAGTGCAGTTGGCATGGTGGAGGATGGGAGCATTCATGGATGAGATGGTGGTCACCTTGGTTCTTGTTACAGGTATCTTGTTGGAGCACATGGAGCACTTGGATTCTAGGATGGTACATGTTGCCTATGGAGTTTATTTGTTACCCCCTTATGCAATGTATACAACAAGTGGGAGATTGTTAGAATTAGGTGTTGTACACCTTGCATAATGTTTGTAATGTTTTATTTATTTATTATGTGTGTGGTGCACCTAGGGGTTTCTAGGTGAACGTGCATCACAAGGAGTTATAATGTTGGGGCCACTTTGTTGTATGTAACATTGGGACATAATTGTAAAATGTAATTATTTAATATTGGGGAATAATAAAAAATAATAAAGTACCCAATATTAAATGTGGGGTCACATGATGTAGTATTTTTGGGCACATGGTTTATGTAATACCACTTGGTGGTTTTGTGGGAGCTTGTTTCTATAAAAGCAACCACAAGGGTAGTTGTTTATGGTTGGATCAAAAGTTGGTCAAGGTTGAGCTTGTGCATGTGTGAGGGTTTGAAGCATGGCATGGGATGTGTGGATTCATGCTTGGTCACATGGAATGCATGGATAGCTTGTGCTTCAGAAGTGTTCATGGAGTCTTTGCAGATGTATTGTAATGGGTTTTCATTGCTGAATAATACATGGAGTGTGGATGCTTTTGGAGGCTGGGTTTTTCCCTTTTGAGGGTTTTCCCAGGGTATATCTTGTGTCATTTTTGATGGGTATGTTGTCTATTCTCTTGCATGTTGATGTTGAGTATTTTACTTGCATGTTTCAGATTTGGGTTATGTGGAAATTGTCATTTCATGGCTGCATAGTTTCCTTACAAATAAATGCCCTTTAGTTCATTTTGCTTTTAATTTTTTTATGAAATAAATAACCAAACTAATTAATTATAATTAATAAATAATAAATAATAAATAATAAATAGTGAATAGCGAATAATGAATAATAAATAATAAATAAATAATTATACTAAATTAATCAAATTGATTTGTTTTAGTGCAATCAATCAAATAAATGCTATTTAATCTTTTAGATAAACACAATGAACAACAAAGTATCAATGAATTAGATAGAAGAAATAAAATATTTATTTGAATAAAAATAATAGAAGACTATGAAGCTTTTCTTGTTTGATTAATATTAGAATGATGGTGATTTGGTTTTTAAATGTGGTTGTTAAGGTAGCTAAAGGGTCTTGTCAAAGGTAGCTAAGATCTATTGAAAAAAATCTAATTGTTTCCTTAGAGCTTACCTTTAAGAAATCTCAAAAAATTGTCTTGGAAAATTATTTTTTCATGTTCTCTTTTTGTGATTTCTTTTATATAAAGTAAACCTAAGAGTATAAATGAATACAAACTTTAAATGTAATAAAGATGAGAAACACATTAACAATAAATAGTTTCTTTTGTTTCTAATGTAGGGCCTGGAGATTATTAGCTCTATACCCAGGACCACCTACAAAACAATGAAAACCTAATACAATAGAGTATGCAAGAAACAAGCAAATCAGGTACAAGCCTAATCAATGAAGAAGGCAACAAATCAAGACTATGCGAAAACTAATGTTGAACAAGATTCAAAGACAAAGATGGTTTGACAACAATTGTGCAATGACTATCATCAAAGAGGAGAGATACCCCCTCAAATGTGTTCTAAATCTTGAATGCGAGACTCTACAACAAGGATGCGATGTTTGATAAATAGGAACCCCAATCAAGAAGACAATTATACACTTGTTGGAATGAATCATTGGAAGTTCTCATTGATTCACTAATAAAAGATGAATGGTCTTATTGAACAGGAATGATGGGAGTCTCAATCAGTGACTACATAAGGAATCAATGAAGGTGAAGCATCAACAACCATCTCTAAAAGAGAAGCATTCAAAGAAAACTCGTCATCCTCATCTGAAGATTCAAAGTACTCCAAATCTTCAAACTCTTGAGTAGCATCATAATCACAAGGTATCCATTCTAAAAAATGAAGAGACACAAGACAATCTGAAATAAGTTCATATGAGAATGGCTAAGTATCAGGATCTCTATATATCCCAAATTTTAGTCCAAAGAGTATGACACTTAAAATGAACAATAGCATTCCAAATGTCATCATCTACATGCATAACAAAAACTCCTAAGACATGATCCATTTGCAATTCTAAGCAAATTTCTTACTATCAGTACCAAGAGGGGAAATTAGACCATACAAATGTGGCCACAAATGAAACCAACATAGATGTTTTATGATGGAATCTCTCCATTATTTATAGTTTCCCCTTTTCAACATAATCAGAGAAGGAATAAATAAAAACCTCATAATGAAATATGAGAAATCTCCAAAATTACAAAAACTAAAACCTTCAACAACAATTAGAAACCCCAAAACATTATGTATACTGCAAATGAAGCCTTCCCAAAAAATAAAACCTCTATAAGAGTCAGGATGTCCAAGTAATTAACCATAATGCAAATATGCCAAAATATGAATAAATGACACTTGGGGTTGAATATGGAAAAAGTGCATGTGCACAATGATAGATCTCCTAAATACTTTTTAGATGTTGCAAAAACCAAGAAAAACGAAGATCCAAGCAAAAAGTTATGAGCTCGGAGGTCCAAAAAGGAGATCTGACTTCAAACATAAATAAAATATTCCACGTAAAATTTGATACTAATACTTGCACAACTAGAAAGTGCTCAGAACCAACTTTCCAATGATACCTTGTTTTCAAAAATTTGATACCTGAGTCAAAAGTTATGGCGGTTTTAAAAAAACTGCCCAATTGAGGCTTTAGTGGCCAAAATTAAGCCCCCCTAAGGGTTGGTGGGTGGTTGCCCCATGTGACTAGAAGCTGAAAGATTAGACTAAGCACTGGTATGACAACCATTTAACCGTCAAATTTAACATAGTCCTTTGTGATGATTATTTGGCCATCAAATTTAAGATAATTACCCAAAAAATTAAAAAAATGCCTTTTTTCTTCTTCAAAATATGAAGTATTCATAAGAAAGCGAGGGCTTTTGGGCCTTCTAGATTCAATGAAAGGGTCTGTTTTGACCCAAATGCTTCAAAATGAATTACAAATCTGTTATTTTTTTCAAGTTATTTTTAATTCTCCAGATCACCACATAGTGCAAGAGAAGAGCATACTTAATTTTACTAAAAACCACCAAGATCTTTAACTGGCAATAGCTCTACCCTCAAATCTAAGAAGGAATTCGTAAAGCTGTGCTCTGATACCATATAGAAGCTAAAGATTAGCTTTATACCTAGTTGCACCTACAAAAATAACGAAAACCTTCCACAAGAGAGTATGCAAGAAATAAGCTTTCTTGATATTAAGATCTATCAAATATGATGATGAGGTATCTTATAAAAGTGTATAATGACTTTTCTTACATAAATAAGGTGATATGAAGTACCAAATGCAAAACATTAAATGACTAGTGCCATTATTAAATGACATGAGCCATCATGAAATGATCTAGGTCTCTAATATTTAATAAAAGCTAAAAAGCTAAAATCTTATTTAAACAACTTAAATATGCCTAGGACCTAGCAATCTCGCCATACAATAGGCTCATTTCCATTCATGATCAATGAATTCACATAACTATGTGATGAAGGGGAGTGGGCCATTTGATGTGGTGAGGTAGATGGTGGTTTTCTTAAAATATATAGACATGATTGTAGATTCATACACAAATATGACTAAGAGATGGTTATGTGATGATATAGTGTACTTTTTGGGTGGAGAACCTCCTGATAGACAAACATGGGTCAATGGAGATACACCAAATTGAGTAGGTATTATAGTATTTTAAGGAGGTTCCACCAATATAGATAGCTCCAATGATTCCATACTATATACTCTAAGATATAAACCATGATGACAAAAGGGTGAATTAATGGCAAGGCTCCACACTTATAAATCTTATAGAGATCATGATATACAAGTGTTAGAATAATTACACACCATATAATAACTCTCCCCTACTTCATTAACTAAATAATAGGATCCCAAGCCCAAACAAGGATATTTTCCTTCTTGTCTAGATAGTTTTGGTGATACATCCAATGATCATCTTTAATAAAAGCAATATATCTAGATCTAGGACCAACGCCAATTGAATCCCTCTCCTCTCTTGTGGGTTCTCATCCTCTTGTAGGCATCCCATGATATTCATTGAGCCTCAAAAGTCTCATTTCTTAGGACAAGACAATCCCCCTAAGCTAGGATACCTTGAATATGGTAGACATAGTATAATGTGATTATCCACTTCGCAACAACAAAAAATTGGAAGATGTTCCTATCAAGATGTAAATAAGTGAGAAAATCATATCTAACTTGAATGAACATTAAATCAAGGTTCATGCTACCTTATCTAATCCATCCTATTGTAGAATGACCTAATCTATAAGAAGTTTTTTCAAAGGACAAGAAAGTCACGACTTCTCTCTAGTGGCACTCTACCTAATGTATAAATTCTATTAAGTGTTTTGAAAACCTTCTAAGAAAACTCCAAAAAAATTAGAACTCCCTAAAACATAAAAAAAAATAAAAAATCATAGAAAATAACCCAAAAATAAAAATACAAGCTCATTGTTTTCAATCTTCTCTATTGACAAGTGAACATCCTTGAATGATCTAGACAATTCCTAAACTATCTAAATGATTTGAAAAATACATTGAAATTTTTTGAATGCAAACTAATTCTATTTGTCTATTTCCAAACAATAAAAATTTGACCAAAAACCTCAAAATGCAAATGAAAAAAAACCATATATCTATTCCTAACCTTGACACCTCCCCTTTGATCTAACCCCCTAAATTTGATAGCTAAATACTTGTGAATCTAACATAGAATAAAAATAGAGTAAAAATGTTTTTTTTTAATCAATTTACACACTTATGGATACACTTGAGTTGGTGCACCAACCATCACTAAAGCATCACACGAATACATCTATGTAGGATAAAAGTTTTTCTAAATTTAGTGCTATTTAGAGATGTTAACTCAACAAGTGCAAAATGAGGTCTAAAAACCTTGATTCTTAGTTTATATGCTAGGTTTTAATTTTTGTTTTTTTTACACATTATTTGTCTCACAAGTCATTTAGGAGAGGCAAAACATGTACACATAACATCCCCACCCACAAGGTACATCTTGTCTATGTCTTTCACAAATCTAAGTTGATGTTTATATTCCAATGAGCTTGAGTTATGTCTTTTTGTGTTTGTTTTGCAATTCATGGGTAGATGACAAGAGCTTATGGCAAAGGTAGTATTTCTCAAACCCCCTACTAATGGGGAGTGCTCTTATCTATGTTTTCATTGTTAGTCATATTTATGAAATTACTTTCTACTATGTGCGATCTTTTTTTCACTTTTGTAGTTTAGAGAAGTGTTGAGGTTAAATGGCACCCACTCATTTTGTAGATTGTTTTCTTAAGGGGGAAAATATGTAAGTCCTTGAAAAAAAAAAAAAAAAGCATGTATAACAAGTTCAATGATGATCTAATGGCTTAACACATGGCCCATGTAAAATAATTAAATTTCCCCTCTTGATAGCACAATAGTATGCATCACTTTTTGGGAAACTCAAAATTAACAATTTTTATTTTTTATCAATTATATCAAACAAAAGATCAAAAATTTAATGATGATGTAAACTAATGAATTGTGACATTTTCTATGTACATTCAAGTTGTAATTAAAAAAATAATAAAATTATTTTTTGAATTTAATTTATTTCTACAATCAATTTTTTGAGTGACATTTTACCATACGACATAACTTTCACTACAAATGAAATTTTTCTTTGATTTATTGGAATTAGATCATTAACTCTAATATTCACGGAAAAATATTTTTTAAAAATTTATGATTGAATTTTATTATTATAAATTATTGAATTGATATTAAAAAAATTCAAAGCTATACTTTGTAATAACATATTTCTCTTAGCATATATCAACATATTTTTTCTTTTTCATTTAAAGGACATTGGTGTAGAGGGCAACGGATGTTTTTGAGATTTTTCTAATGTTTGTTATTTATTCTAATGTCTTAAATAGAGAGCATTGATTTTGTGTAACAAACTACATTCATTTTAAAATTAAAAATATATATACTATTAAAAAAAATTATATGTTATAATTTACAAAACTTTAACACTAAGGGATACATACTTGGAAAATGACATTGTTAAATGACTTCATATGATCTCCAAAAAAGTGAAACTAAGTTGCTTTTATTCAATGTTTTGTCAAGCACAAAAAAAAACTTTGTTGAGGGTTTGATTTGAGCCTATGGGGGTTCTATCCAAGGGGTTTCAATCTAAACCCCTTTGGTTGAACCCCCTTAGATCGAACCTCTCTAGGATTAAATCATGCATTTTCTAGCAATACGTGTTTTAAAAAAAATTCAAAATTTCCCATAGGGTCCGCACTGTCATCTCTAGAGCCAATGGAAGAGGAAACAAAACTACCAATCAAACCACCTTGACAATTTTATTACTAACAAAACTAGCAATTTTATCATTTCAAAATTTGTGTGTATGAACATTTACATGTGGTCATTTTGAAATCTTTTTTTAGTTAACAAATCTTAGTTACTTGATCCTTAATGTGCTCAATATGTCTAAACCTCACTCCACTAATTTTGGATTCTAGAACTTTAATAATTTTTTTGCAATTTTAGGAGATTTCTCTCTTAGCAATTTTAAAGTTTTTTTAATATAGGCCTCCATTTTAGCATTAACAACACCTTTTATGTTCATTATTGCTTGAGGAGAAAATAACCATCCTTTTTGAGTCATCCACAACTCAAATAGTACGTTGTCCTTAGCACTCTTCACATCATTTTGCTTTTGTTTTCTCCCTACTATCAAAGGAAGACTCATTATGAAAATTTAATTTTTAAGATTTTTGATGATAATTAATTTATCTAAAAAATAATGTCTTTAAAAAAATGCCTATAATGAAATAACTTGCACAATAGAAGAATATGATAAAAAATATGTTGAAAATATTGAATAATAACTAAGAATAACAAGCCACTTCAAACATTCCAAAGTATTAGGTTACATAGGGTGTCGGATGGCGAGTGAGAGTGATAACGGGCAGGGAATTTTGAATTCCTTTGGGGTTGCAGAGGATGGAGGTTTTGAAGTGGAGGACGAAGACAATGACTGCCATTAGTTGGGGATCCGGTGGCGCTAGAATGCATTGGTGGTCTCTTGGAAGGCTTCTTCTTGGCATAAGCCATGTCTTGTGGGGGTCTTTGCTATCTCTAGTGTTTGTTTTGTGGTGGTTGCTTGGCTCCATGCCTTGGCGCCTTGTCTGCTTGGAGTTCTGCTATGGTTTTGTTGTCTTGTGTGGGCTCCTATTGGGGGTGGTGGTAAGGGTTTCTTTATTTCCCTTGCCTTGGTGGTGCCCTCTTCGTGTTCTTTGCTTCTGGCGCCTTGTGGCAGGGTCACCTCTTTGCTTTGCAATCTGTTTGCTTTGTTCTGGTCCTTCTAATGGCTAGAGGTTGTCATTCTGCTTTTGTTGACTTGTCCTTTCTGTAGTGTGAGTCAGCTATGTTTTTTATGTCCTGCTTGTTGGGGGTTTGGCTATGCTTTGGCCCTCACGTTGGTGTTCTGCTCCTCCTTTGGTCTTCCTTGTGCTTTGGAGGGGTGCTCTTCAGCTAGGTTGTTGGCTCTAGGTTTTGAGTGGTTACTTCTGAGTCTGTGGCTTCTTCTCTGGCTAGGCTATGCTTTTACCGTGGGATTCTCATTCCCCTTCTGTGTTCTGGTTGCTTGTTTTTCTAGTTTGTGTGGCATCAGAGGCTTTGCTGCTGAAGGTTGTGTGGGTCTCTGCCAATTTTAGTTGAGGTGGTTCTCTGTCCTCATGGTGGTTGGGTTATCTTCTTTTGCAACCCTGGGTGTGGTTTGTTGATGGTGGTTCTGCATTGCTCTTCCTCTGGTTTGTTGGTTATGTTAGGGTTAGAAGTCAGATATCTAATAGTTAAATGCAGATTTGATCAATAAAATAGAGATACAAAACACACATAAAATTATAGTAGAAACAAGACAACACAAAGAATTTAATGTGGTTCACCCAATCTGGGCTACATCCACAAAACCACAACCATCCAATGATTTTATTATCCAGTGTAAAACATATTACAATCTCGCTAATAATGCCCTACTGCAACCCCCATCCAAACCGCTTATAACAAGCTTTTTAAAAGCTTCCAAACTTAGGGTTTTACAAAGTTGATTTTTTTTTTGATGATTTTTCCTTTTTTGGTGACGATGCGGAAAAATGGGAAAAAAGTTTTCTCGGGGGATCCCGCCCCTGAACCCCCGCCCAAGGCTCGGCCTGGCCCCGGACCCTGGCGAGGATACATGAAGAGTGTACAGTATAGCACGATCAGTCGCCACATACCAATAGGTTATCTGTTGGGTTTTATTTCATGCCTTTCCTTATGACCCTGATGTTTTCCTTGCTCCTTTTAAATTTATTGTTGCCAGGGTTGCTGAAGGATGGTGTGTTTACTTTTTATGTATGAGTGGTGGCTTTCTCCTTGATTCTATAGCCTATTCATATCGAGGTGGACTCCTCTTCTATCGAGGTGAAGTTAGGTGCTATGGTTTTGGTAGGAATCTTCCTTTGTTGGTTTTCTCTGTTGCTATCCCTCTTGAGGTGGGATA
Organism: Sequoia sempervirens; assembly: GCA_007258455.2. Taxonomy (NCBI): domain Eukaryota; kingdom Viridiplantae; phylum Streptophyta; class Pinopsida; order Cupressales; family Cupressaceae; genus Sequoia; species Sequoia sempervirens. The sequence continues at coordinate 40,286 of VDFB02279492.1, read as the reverse complement.
TACTCCTATTGAGGTGGAGTATGGGGTTGTTGGAGTTCTCCGGGTTTGGTGGAATTTTTTTTCATGTGATCCTCTCCAATAGAGGGGGGCTCTCTCTCTTTATTTTGTAGATTGAGTTGGCTTCTTGGCTTGACAGGGATTTCAAGGATGGTTGTGCTACTGGTGTTGGGAATCACTGTTTGGGGGCTTTGGAGGTCAACCTTATTGCCTATGTTAAGTCGGTTCTCAAGGTTAATGTTGGGATCTAATTTCCTCATCAAGATTTGATGGTGCTGTTGCATGGGAGTGGTTGCTGCCCTGCTTTCAGTTTGGCTCTCCTTCCTTTTATGGTGGAGTATGAGAATAGTGAAGGGAGCTGTTGCTGCCCTATTTTTAGTCGTCCCTTTCTAGTGTCTCAATTTGAGGTGGTTTTCCTATTGAGGTGGAAAATGTTACTACTAGAAAGGTTTGAAGAAGGTTTTGTTGGGTTTTCTGATAGGGAGCTGGTGCTACCCTTTTCTCAGTCTAGTCCTTGATTTTGTTGGGATTTTGTTAGGCTTAGTTTTGAGTGGAAGTTCTACTGCGGTCTGACTACTGTAGGTGGTTTTTGGCTTGGTTGTTTCAGGCAAGTCTTTCGGTGGGATATGTTAAGCTCGATTTTGAGTGGTGTTTCTACTGCGGTCCTGTTGCTGCAAGTGGTTTGTGGCTTGGTTGTTTCTGGCAAGTCGTTTGGGCTTGTCGTTTTGGTGATAGGAATGGGTTGTTAGTCTGCCTTTGACTTAGGACTACTATTGGTTCTGAGTGTTCTGTCTTGCCTAGTTATCTGGTGACCAGGTGCTGTCGGTGTTTTTTCTGTGTGCTGCGATGTTTCTGCTGGTGCTATTTTTCTGTTGTGTTGGAAAAGTTTGAGACTTTGTTGTTTGGAAGTGTCCTTCTCTTAGCTCTATAAAAGGTTCTTGGTCCTTTCAAAACCTTGCTTACCTTATCAAAACAAGCCACTTCGAGGAAAAAAACCTCCAAATATCTCCAATGAGAACACAATTCACAATATGATGATCAAATAAGACTCACAACCTCCTATATATACCTATTTATGCCTAGGATACCACCCAGGCCGATTTAGATAACCCTATATAAGCCCTAGACTAACCTAATCAACTAAATAACAATACAATAATGATAATATGACTTAATTAGGAGTTAAGATAGCCACAAGCCAACTATTCATAACTCGATGTACTCTAATATTAAGGGCGTAGCATGCCCCCCTCTTCAGATAAGCATTGTCCTCAATGCTAGGAATTTTGGATTTTTTGAATGAAATCCTCATCCTCCCATGTAGCATCTTCAATTGGTAAATTCTTCCATTGGATGAGATACTGAGTGAGTGTTCTGGTCCTTAGTTTCCTTTTGCATTTTTGAAGAATACATTTTGGTTCCAATATGATTCTTCCTTCTTCATCAAGCTCTGGTAATATTTTCTGAGTAGGGATATTGTTCCCAATTACCTTCTTCTAACAAGAAACATGAAAAACTGGATGTATCTTTGTTGTTGATGGCAATTCAAGCTTGTACGAAACACTACCTATCTTCTACATGATTTGATATGGGCCATAATATTTTGGAGACAACTTGTTATTCATTGGTTTTTGCTTCAATGAAATTTGCTTATAAGGTTGCAATCTCAAGAAAACCTAATCCCCAACCTCAAAACTTCTTTCACTATGGTGTTGTTCTGCCTGTTGCTTCCTTCAATTTTGTGACATGGATAGATTCTCTTTAAGTCCTAAAAGTACTTTTTGATGAATCATGTGGTCCTCCACAGTGTGACCCCTTGGTGACACCTTCAATGATGATGTGATGGAAGGAGGATGATATCCATACAATTCCACAAATGGAGACATTTTTGATGAACTATGGAAGGAAGTGTTATACCACCATTCTACTAGTGGTAGCCAATCTACCCATTGAGACTGTTTATTTGAAGTGAAACAACGTAGATATCCTTCTAAACACTTATTAACCACCTTTTTTTGCCCATCAGACTATGGATAGTATGAAGAACTGTGAGCCAATTGAGTACCCAAACACTTGAATAAATCTGTCCAAAAGTTATTAGTAAAGATAGGATCACAGTCACTAACAATAACCTTATGTATACCATGTAGCTTTTGAATATTCTCCAAGAATGATTTTTCCTGTGTACTCGCTATAAAAGGATGTGATAATGCAATAAAATGTGCATATTTAGTGAGGTGATCCACAACTGCCATGATGACATTCTTACCATTAGATCTTGGAAGCCCTGTGATGAAGTCCATGGAGACCTCTTCCCAATGATGGTTAGGAATAACTAAGGGTTGCAAGAGACCATGTGTCTTAATTGTCTCCCCTTTATTTTGTTGACAAACCAAACATTCTGTCACAAATTTTTGAACATCCCCTTTTAGCCCTTCCCAAAAGAAGTTTTTCTTAACCTGATGATATGTCTTCAAAAATCCTGAATGACCACCCACTAGAGACTCATGTAGCTCTGTGAGAATATTTTATTTGAGAGAGGAATTCTTGCAAAGATATAATCACTCTTTATACCACAAAGTATCTCCCTTCCAACAAAATTTATCTAAACTACTAGGGTCAGTCTATAATTGTTGAATGAGATTACTAGTAGCCACATCATTTTTCCACTCTTCTTTGGATTCTTCTACCCAATCTTCTTGTAGTATTGAAAGGGAACATAATGATGCTCCATCCTTCTCATCCTTCCTCGATAGTGCATCTGCCACAAAATTTTCCTTGTCTTTCTTATATACAATCTCAAAATCATATCCCAACATCTTACTAACCCATTTTTGTTGTTCTTTTGAAGACAATCTTTGTTCCAAAAACATATTTTAGGCTATCATGATCTGTCTTAACATTGAAGTGTCTACCCATTAGATAAGGCCTCCATTGTTTTACTACATGAAGAATAGCCAACATTTCCTTCTCATAAATAAGTTTGAGTTGATTATTCTCCTTTAATTGACGGTTCTCAAAAGCAATGGGTCAACCCTCCTACATGAGAACTACATCTATACCATTTCTAGAAGCATCACATTCCACAATAAAATCCTTTGTGAAATCAGGAGTGGCAAGTACTGGATTTGTGCGCATAGCCTCCTTTAACATTTCAAATGTTGAATTAGCAAATTTATTTCAATGAAAAGAATCCTTCTTCAATAAAGTTGTGAGGGGTGTCGCTATACAACTATAATTATTCACAAATTTGTGATAGTATCCAGTCAATCCCAAGAAACCCCTCAATTTATTAATGGTTTTGGGAATAGGCCATTCCATGATAGCCTTAATTTTGTTAGGATCCACCTTTACTCCATGTGAAACTATGAGTCCCAAATACTCCACCTCATTAAGACCAAACACACACTTGGATAGCTTAGCATACAGTTGATGCTCTTCGAGAACTTGTAATACTTGATCAACATGTTGCAAGTGTTCTTCCCATGTCTTGCTATAAATCAATTTATCATCAAAAACCACTAATACAAACTCCCTCAAGAATTTTTTAAAGATGGAATTCATCAAAATTTGAAATGTAGATGGAGCAAATTAGTAAGACCAAATGGCATCACCAAAAACTCATAACGACCCTCATGAGTTCTAAATGTTGTCTTACAAATATCTTAATTCAAATTTGGTGATAACCGGATCTAAGATTTAACTTTGTAAAATACAAAGCTCCATTCAATTCATCTAGCAAATCATCAATGATTGGAATAGGCAACTTATAGTCCAGACACATGCGCTAAGTATCATCCTTCTTCCACACCATCACAATCGGCGAGGAGTAAGTACTTTAGCTGTGTCTGATAATTCTTGCCTCTAACATCTCCTTAACAATCTTTTCTACCTCACTTTTATGTATATGTGGGTACCAGCAAGGCCTAATGTTGGGGGGTTGGCTCCCTAAAACTAGTTGTATGGAATGATCATGATCCCTCTTAGGAGGAATTCCTTTAGGAATATCTCCAAAAACCACTCAGTGATGCTCAATTATTGCTTGTAAATCTGGATGGGTAGGAGCATTAGATTGAGAGACTTCTAATGATCATAACTAGGCCACAAATCCATCCACTCCTTTCTTAAGCAACTTCTGCATTTGATGAGAGCTAACTAGTTGGGACTTTTCCTTCAACCCTCTTAGCTCTATTTCCTTTCCTTCTGATTGGTACCTCATAAACAATTCTTGGAAGTTCATCTCAATTGTTCACAAGGTAGTAAGCCATTGTACTCTGAAAACAATATATGTTGCACCCATGGAGATAACATACATTGGGCTATCAAGGTGATAATCTCCCATGAATAATTTAATGCTATGACACTTTCCAAAACAATTGACGGTACCACCATCTACAATCAAGACCTGAAATTTTGGAGTTGGATATATAAAACAATTTAGACAAGTAGCCAACTTTTTGTTGATGAAATTATGAGTACTACTTGAGTCGATCAACACAGTTACTTTCTTCTTCTTTAAGAATCCAACAACCTTGAGAGTTTGAGGGGCACTAAATCCAGAGAGTGCATGACAAGAAATGATTGGTTGGGAATCATGTGATTCATCATCTAGATCCCTATCACCCTCTAATATTGGTTCCTCCTCTTCCTCACTCGGTCCTTCAATATAAAACAATTTATTTTCACTACATCTATGCCCTCGACTATATTTGTTGTCACAATTGAAACATAACCCTTTTGCTCTTTTCTCCTCAATTTGTTGTGGAGTCAACCTAATAGGTTTTGGTAGTGAATGTGTAGGAGATCTCCTTTGGCTTAAATTTACATTCCCTTTTCTCTTACTAGCCAGAAACTTATCCTCCACTTGTCTTGCCATTACTATTGCTTGCAATAAGGATTGTGGCTAGAACAATTGTACTTCATATTTTATGTGATCCTTTAAACTTCCTAGAAATAGTTCCTTCATATTTTCTTCTGCCACATTCTCTACTCTTAGAGAAATAGTTTGAAATTCCTGAATATAATCCTTGACCATGCCCGTTTGCTTTAATTTGGTGAGTTGGCAGAAGTAGCTATCCATAAAGTTATCTCCAGAATAAGTAGCAAGCTCCTCTTGAAAAATCGACCATGTACCACACAACCCTTTTTTCTCTTCTCATCACAAAACCAACAATACCAAATAAATTGATCTGGTTCTAGGTATAATGATGCCATAGCCACCTTTTGTTGACTAGGAACATGATGAATATCAAAGAACTGCTCCATTTGGCATAGCCAATTGGTTGGATTCTTGCCGTCAAACTTTCTCATATCCAACTTAGGTATGAATTGCCTTGGCATATGATTACTAAATGAAGGATCCTTATTGAAACCAAAGTCAAGTCCAAGGAATTCATGTCCAACAAAAGCATTATCTTCCACCTTATGAGGTGAATCTTCACCCTTACATCACATACCTTGAATAAATGATTTCAATTCACCCATTTCTTCCATAATCTTCTTCTCTAATGATGAAATATCACCCTTGACTTTGTTTATTTTATCCTTAGGGTTAAAATCCTCACTTTCTACTCCCTCATTCTTTGAAGATTTCCCCGGTGTGGTAGCATTCTTTTTGCCTCTTGTTGTAGGCCCCGTCATTATGGTAGAAAATAATTTTGCAATAAATCATACAAATGAAACTTAAATTATTTAAAAATTTTACAACAACTTACTAGGGTCAAGATACCACTTACCCAAAAACAAATCCAAGAAATTAGCATATTTTCAACCTTGAGAGTGAATTTATTGGAAACCCTAATTTTGCAATAACTCTCTTATTTGTGCTTCAATTTCTCCAAATTTTGGATTGTAGGCTCATTTATTGTCTTCAAAAACCCAATAAAATTCAAGCTCTAGTTCGACAGTATGTGAGAGATATGTATCTTCCAAATAAATTGTGTAGAAACCCTAATTTTGCAATAATTTGTTCAATTCAACTCTAATTCCTTTGAAATTTGGAGTGTAGCTTCTTTAATATGGTCTTCAAAAATCATTTAAAAATAAAAAATAAAAATCATCAAAATATTAAAGATACACACCTTCCAAAATGACCTCCAATATTAAGAAGACGCCTTGCCTCTACAATGCCAAGATCATGCTCTGATACCACTTGTAATGAAATAACTTGCACAATAGAAGAATATGATAGAAAATATGTTGAAAATACTAAATAATAATTGAGAACAACAAGCCACTTCGAGGGGGAAAACCTTCAAATATCTTCAATGAGAACACAATTCACAATATGATGAGAAAAAAAGACTCACAACCTCCTATATATACCTATTTATGCCTAAGATACCACCCAACCGACTAAGATAACCCTATATAAGCCCTAGACCAACCTAATCAACTAAATAACAATATACAATAATGATAATATGACTTAATTAGGAGTTAAGATAGCCACAATCTAACTATTCATAACCCAATGTACTCTAATATTAAGGGCGTAGCAATGCCTAAAACTATTGAAAAACAAAAAATAAAGCACTCTAAAGCATTAAAGTAATCTAATATGAGAAAAATGGCTCTTATGGCCTCTTCTACTCCTATGAAAGCATGTTTTTATTTTGAGAATTCACTTTCATCATTTTCTTCTAATTTGTCTTTTGTTCCCCTGTGACATGAAATTTGATTTCAAGAAACCTAGCCCCACAGCTCAGTTGGTTATTTACAAGCTTGAGGGATGAGATAACATTATTTCTAGCAACTATGTCTTAATTATAAGGCAAATCTATCCACAACCATTGTTTCCTCTTCCATTGGCCCTAGAGATGATTGTGGCACCACCTTGACAATTCTATACTAACAAAACTAGCGATTCTATCATTTAAATTTGTGTGTACAATTTTTCATATAGTCTCTTTGAAACTTGTTTTTTGTTAACGACTCTTACTCACTTGATCCCTGTGACATGAAATTTTTATTTCAAGAAACCTTGCCCCACAATTCAATTGGTTATTTACAAGCTTGAGTGATGAGATAACATTATTTCTAGCAACTATGTCTCAATTATAAGGTAAATCTATCCACAACCATTGTTTCCTCTTCTATTGGCCCTAGAGATGATTGTGGTACCACTTTGACAATTCTATACTACAAAACTAGTGATTCTATCATTTAAATTTGTGTGCAATTTTTCATGTAGTCTCTTGGAAACTTGTTTTTTGTTAACTCTTACTCATTCAATCCTTAATGTGTCCAACATGTCTAAACCAAATTCTAGAGCTTTAATAGATTTTTTCACAACATTAGGAGTATTCTCTCCTTACAATTTTAAAGTCTCCTCAATATAGTTCATTTTTAGCATTAACAATTTATTTTGTGTTCACTAGTGCTTGAGGAGAAAATTACCATCATTTTATAATTATTCCCAACTCCTATAGTAGTACCTCTTTGTCCTCAACACTCTTCACATCTTTTAATTTTGTTTTCTCCCTACTATCAAAGACTAAAGAAGAAAGAAACAAAAAAACAAAACTAAGTCCTTGAGAACATCATCAATCTCCAACATTTTGGATTGCCAATTCCTAGTTTTATTTCAATTGTTTCAATTAGAATAGTTTGTTACTTTGAGAGTGGAATATTTAAAATTAGATTTTATTAGTTCCACACTCATCTCTAGGTCCAAAAATTTTGGTGGATATACTTAGATTTTAAGAAATGGTTAGTTTATTTCATTGTATTAGTAGCAATGCATATTTTTTTTATAAAAAAAAGCAAGGCCAAACACAATCTAGTAACAAGCAACTATCGAATTGATCAGGCAACAACAAAACAAGAAGAAACAAACACATTTTTTGGCCTCGTATAGAAATAATGTTATATAATTTGTTTTATTTTGTGAAAACCTATTTTGAACAAGTGTAAATTGAAATAAACATTTGAATTGATTAATTATTTTGTTACTATTGAAATCATTATTCAAACCATAATGTAGATGAAGGGAAAAAAAAAGTAGTTGATTTATTTGTTAAGTTAGATTGCTTTACTTGTACATTGTCATTCCCAAACATAAAAATAAAAAAGTTAAATAATTAAAAAATGATAATAGTTGCACTAATATAAATCTCAATTTTCATTTTCAAATAGATTGCTAATTACTTCCATATTAGAAAATTCTAAAACATAGATTAATCTCAATCTATTTCATTTATCATTTTTATTTCAACACCTAATTTGATATACAATTTTTATCTTGTGGGCAATCATTTTTTCTAAAAACTAAACTTAAGACCTTTGTATTTAAGTTGAGCATGCTCCAAAACTTAGTCTCAGTAACTACACATTTAACAAGTAAACAAACATCCAACAAAACAACAATTAAGCAACCAAAGTAGTCACAAGTAATTTGACATCTATTAATCAATAAAAGTTAGACATTCAAGTAGTAATTTTTAAGGTGTTTCTTATCCACATCCTTTTTGTTTTGACCACATTCAACATATTGCATTTGTGTCTAAGAATAAAGATCAGGTTAAAACCACTCTATGAGAGTTTAGGAAAACTCAACTCCTATTGGTCTAATAAAATTACAAGTCCAAGCTATACAATAAACAAAACAATTGGCAATTGGCCATATGGAAACAATACTCAAGATAGGTACTCTCTATTTTGATATCTTCTTTGAAAATGCTCATTGAGAACTTACTATTCAAACAAAGATCACTATCCCACAAACAACCCTACTTATCTATACTGCCATCACAACTCTTAGACCAAATATCCTTGTCTTTCACAAAACTCTTATTCCTCGTGAAGAGGGTAGTTCCTCTTATGTTGGTACACCCTGTTGTTGCCTCACAAGCAACAATAATCAATTTCATGCAATCAACATGAATCATGATTGAGCATACAATTGATGACTCACAAACAATAGTGGTGAGTCAACACCTATCATTGCCTCATGAGCAACAATAATCAATTTCATCCTAGTATAATGAACAATGATTGTGCATGCCATTGGTGACGCAATAGTGGTGAATCAAATTTGGATAACACAACACTACTTCGGCTCTTATTTGAATTTCTTTTTGCCACTACACAAGCACTATAAATGTATGCAATCCTCTATGCCTTTATATTTCTTCTCCTAGCCACAACCTTTGATCACACATTCCTTTTCTTACAATTTGAGCAAAATCCTTTCAAAATGAAGTTTGTAAGCTCATCAACAATGTCTCAAGCTACCACCTTAACTATCTCCAATACCTTGAAGACAAAGGCAAAACAAATCTTGTTTAATTTCTATCAAATCATTCATGTACATAGATCAAGTTTGTGCATCAAGTCAAGTTTGCATCAACTAACTTGTAGTGCTCTAGATTGAACTGTCATTTTTTGTGAATAACACTATAACATTCATTAGACCAAGGCATGGGGCAAATTGACTTAGAATAGTATCAATGACATTTGACATTTATCATCATTGATCTTATAGTGCTAACTAGACCAAACTCATTCATTGAATTTTCATGCATTTATTGCAATTGTCTCTTTCAACTTTGTCATCTAAGCTAATTTGTTCTTAATTAACTTACAACTATTAATATGTCAATTTCTAATTCAAATATTGGACCAGTAGTGAGTTTCCAACTCACTAACCCAATTTGGATAAAATCTTTCATGTTAAGACTCCCGTTGCAATTCAGTATCTCCATATTTAGTTGATGACTAGACAGCCATGCATTTTCATGGTGGTTACATGTTTGTTGTTAACAAGGAATATGTGATACTTCACAAAACCAATCTCTTCATACATGTCATCGTTTTGTGAATAATATAGAGACAATTTGGCTGACACGATATGGACTCATTGGGGTTGATTGATTGATTGATTGATTTTAATAACGTCCACGAGACCAGCCAGTCTATGGGACCCACGAAATGAAACTGAAAGACCACATTAGCCAAAACAACAAAACAATAGGTTAAAATTAAATAGAAATATTGCAATCGTACCCATATTGCTTTATATGTGTCTGCCAGCTGCAGATAAGCACTGCCAAATATCTACAAAGAAAGGGAGAAGAATTATACTGTACACAAGAAAAATAACGAACAAACTCAACAGTTTTTAAACTTCATCAACATGCCCCTCGTACGTACTGAAGCTATGAAAAATCGATATGTATTAACTAGAGGTTGGGTATTCTTGATTACAAAAAAAACTACAGATCGTCCACAGAAGAGGCACAAATGTACTCCACATGAGAAAAACCCGCGTCTGAATCAGATGACATATTTTTGAAAGTCAAAGGCTTGGAACTTAAAAAGGTACAAATTTGAATTATATATAAGGTAAATAGAAAAACAGTCCTCGTATGGACTCCTAAGAGGAAAGTCATACACCAAACTGGTGTCTTGCTTGGCAATGAGCTAGAAAAAACTACCCTTAAAGGTTAAGGATTGACACAATTTGAAAGAGACTTGTTTCCAACCCAAAATCATTCTTAAATAAGTCTCTCATCCTTCAATATTTGTTTAAAATTGAGCAATCTCTTTAGCAGTCCAAAGCCTGCTTCTGATGGGTCTCCAATCAAGTTGCCACTATAGAATCGAGCTTGACATGGGAGGTCCTGCAGCCACATGTTTTTTCTGTATTCATCCCCTACGTCAAGAACATACGAAAACTTTGTACAATGTTTTTGTCAGCACAGTATAATTATTAATTAGAAGCTATAAAACATGACCTATAACATATGTAACAGATTTGTAGTCTACAGGAAAGACTAAGATGAAGATCTCTGTAAATAGAATATGGGATCATAAACAATTCACTCTTTACATATTGTTCGTGCAGATGTTTCTGAGTGGAACCTGGAGCAAATAGTAGTTCTAACACCTTTCGGCCCTGGAAAAGATAAAAAACACTCAGAACTCTTCATATAAACAATTGAATCTTTGTTATTTTCATCTACATGATTATATATGTAGTACAATTTGCAATTACCAACATTGTGTGCTATATACATACAATCCACACCTGTGGATAGAAGGCAGCAATATAAGAACAATCTGCATACCTAGTGTTTAATGGACTCTAAACTTAACAAGGATGAGTTGCACACGACATTTATCAAATATGCTGCATCATAGCTCAGACCCCAATAAGTATGATTTACAAAATATGCTGTGTAAAAGTGTGGAACTCAATATACACTCGGCATAAAAATTTCCACCCGGCATAAAAACTTCCGTGGCTTGTTGGGAAGTCCCAAAAGCCAAATGTAAAGTACCTAGATACTGTTTAACATCAAAACCAAAACTGAATATAGCTCCTCCAAGAAAAATATACCACCCGTGGTATATACCACTGGATGGCTCAGTATTACCAATATTACGATTTTACCCCTGACAATTTATTGGGAATTCGCTGATGCTAATGTATGCCACCATCCACATGCAACACTCCTAACAAAGCAATTTCCAAAAGGTACTTCACATGGAATATTTCTATCAATGGCATCACCCAAGCCAAGCTGCATGAACAAAAAGAACACAACTATTAGTATAAAACCAATGCCTGCAATCTTCAAAAGATTAAAAAGGTATTCCATGAATAAAGATTTAAGAAAACCAAAAATATCTACACAAGCCATATACCTGTCCATACTTGTTCCAGCCCCAGCAAAATACTTTTCCATTTTCTTCAAAAGCCAAAAAACATTGTGAACTACATCAGCATTCATACCATACCTTTTCAGAAACTTGATAGGAACCCATAGCATCTATTCAATTAGAGAAAAGATGATTGCATAAGAAACCATAAATTTTGAGGAAGCATCAGATTATTTTTTTCAACACCATGCTTTAGAGATCTGAAATCCAAAGACATAAACCTCTAACCAGTAACTGCCAAATATATACTACATGAAGCAGTTTACATCAAGGAACCAAATTTATTAGTTTCTATGCCATTAAAATTAATAGAAAAGAGAATCATTATAGCGTAACTGATTGAGTCACACATAACAATGGCATTCTGTTATATTGTAAAAGTCTTAGTTTTAAAGGAAATAAAGAAAATGAAATTCATAAAACCATCAATAAAATGGTAGGATACAGGGTACAATACCTGTACTTATAGCACTGTGTCGAGCCCCACAGGAAACAATTTTAGCATGTTGGTTCTCCAAACTTGATGCCTCTAAAAGCCTTGGAAACATCTGAGAGCAAACGTTTCTCAGATATCAGTCAAGGATGTCTTTAATAAATCACCTTACAACAAAAACATGCAGAACATTTTACATATATTAAAGGACTGAATTGCACAGACCTCAGCCTGTTCTCCACCTGTTCCAAGTTGACCAAATTGATTCCCACCAAATGCGTAAACATCACCTGTAGCAGTGATACAGATTGTATGCCACAAACCAGCAGCCACTGCTTGTACTTGCAAGCCTCCAAGTGATGAAACATAGGTGGGACTAAGCTCATCTTCTGTGAAACCTTGTCCACACTACAAGCAATAAAATTCAAGAATCAAAAAACCATGTAGTTACCTAACATGCATGCATTAAGTAAACGTTGGTAGCAAAACTGACCATTGTTGTTCATTAAAGATGTCAGAATTCTTTATCTAACCAGATATTTCACACCCCAATCAGATTGATTGTTTTTTAATATCATTGTAGCAGGGCATTATTGTGACTCATTCACTCTTTTATAGGTTTTCATCCCACCTTGGCAAATGCACAGAATGTGTTGGACACTACATGTACAGAGTTTAGGGGTGTGAGCTAATGGCTTGCTCTTGTTCTTAGCAATGTTCAATACTGAAGTGCAAGTATTTTTAGGAGACTTGATTTAAAATCAAAAGCTACCTAGGTTGATCTATAACTGCTTCTCTTCAAATTCGCATGGCTTTGTCAGATGTTTTTACAAATGTGCTAAAAGTTGTTCGATGCGATAACTTTGTAGTTCTGGAAGATGTTAAAAACTGATCAAAACAATTATTTTATAATTTATACACTCTCGAGAAAACGAATTGTATAATTTGTGAACTATGCTTGAACTAATATATGGGAAGTAACATTGTACCTCTTGCCTGTTAGAGTAAATCACCTGTATCTGATAATTCAAGAAATATTATAATTAATAATATTTGTTTGTTAGACTGAACCGAGTGGTCAGAAAAATCTTCACAAATGATAGAAAATAAGGTATCATTTTATGTTGTACATTGTACCCTTAACAATTACTAGTTTTGTTTTGGCATAAGAAGACCAAAGAAGTAATATTTCTTGAAACTAACACACGTTGATAAGATCTCACAAATGATGATAATTTGGACAGAAATAGCAACTCTAAATAATATTCAGGAGATGGAGGGAAGTCTAATGGAACATCTTGCAATTATCTTCTCCAAGCTAGAAACTGCAAACACAGCTTCCAAGTTTCCTCTTCATTTCGAATTCAGCCAAGGGTCTAATCACCATGCCCCATCATAGAAACTGATTCTGATAATACAAGAAATGTCAAAGTTATTAATAGATAGGTCATTAGAATTAACTAAGTGGTTACCATTTCACTTCAAGTCTATGCTGATTTCAAAAAATTTCATAAAGAACATAGAAAATATGGTATAATTTTATGTTGGAAATTTGTCATTTTACCCTGAACAATTACCAGATTTGTTTTGGCACATGAAGACCAAATAAGATATTATTTCTTGAATCAAAATCACACAGAAAATCTCATAAATGATGACAAGAAATTGGATAGAAATGGCACTTTTAAGAAGACGGTGTGTCATCCAATAGAACATCTTGCAATTATCTTATCCAAGATGGAAACTGCAAACACAGCCTCCAAGCTTTCTTTCAATTTCAAATCTGACCAAAGGTTTACCACCATGCCCCATCATAGAACCTCCTCTGGAGCTTTACATGTAGTTCATCACCCTCGAGGCAATGATACAGAAGGGAATCAAGAGGTTGGACAGAAAAAAGGACAGAACTTTATTTTGTTTACGGAAAGTATACTGTAAAGAAAAAATGCTGAAAATGTTAATACTGTAAAATTTAAATGATTTCAAGAAATATCATATTATCTCACAAAAAGTAAATAGAGGATATCTTTTCACAGGGCCATTATGGCCAACATTGTATATCTAACTTTGTTAAGATTCTATATATAATGTTTTATTAATTAAAAAATGTCGAGCTGTTTCATCAGTCATTTTGCAAATGTTCAGTTCTCAAGCAAGTAACATCCAGCTAAAACCTAGCAGGCCTAACAATTATTAGCAGACTTAGAAGAGCATTTGTTTACATGGCATATAAGACATTAGGAACTTACTAGCATTCACTGCTATAAGCAAAAGAGAAAATAAGATATTATTTTTTAAGCAAATTGCAAAACAGAGGTGGATAACTAGAGCTCATGCTTGCTAGTTGAAGATTCCTTAAAAGTTGATTCTTTCGCTGTCTTTTAACTGTCTACTCTTTTTGTAAAGGAATTACTCTTATCTTTTGGTAAAAATGAGTATTTTTTATTTACAAACCATACATGCATGCAGTTTGTGCTCTTACCACAAGCTTCTTGGTGCAAATATCTGATTAGTAAAGTTCCATAATTAAGCTGCCATCTAAAATTCCTTGGCTTCTAAAATCTATTTCCATTCTCCCTGGAAAACAGGGATCAAGAAACTAAATTTATAAATTAGTATGTGCAGCAGTCCTGCCCTATGTCCATATCTACTTGTCTTGTGCATCTTATTGATCAGCTATTTGGTACACACATAATTAAGAGGTTGAATATGGCACATTACTGTTTTATAACTTTGGACATGAGCGATAAGCTGGACTGAAAGTTACATCATTTACATACACTTCAAATTTTGCTTGACTACCTAGTTGTGCACAGCTAAATAATCCTCAATATAGAAAGCTTACCCTTGTCATGACATCATCTTTTGTGAAAAAGAGTTCTTCCTTGATTGTGGCGAGGGTTTGATGAATTCAGATTCTTGATAGAAATTATTACTTTGATTCTTTTCATTTACTTTTACGGATAAAGATTGCGCACAGCTAATATAATGCTTGGTATAGAAAGCACTTGTCATGACATCATCTTTTGTGAATAAGAGTTCTTGCTTGATTGTGGTGAGGGTTTGATAAATTCAAATTCTTGATAGAAATGATTGATTTGATTTTTTTCATTTACTAGTACAACATTTTTTCAGTCAGATGTTGAGGCAATTGGTTATGTTACATGCAGGAATAAGAGTCAAAGATGTGTTACAATACAAGGCAGAAAACAATCATGTTTTGAGAGAAAAAGGCACTAATCAACTCTAGGTTGTGTATGTGAACTGAACCAACCAAAGAAATCCCATATTTGTATGCCAAATATGGCATTTCAAGGGGAACAAATTGCAATGAGTACAAATAAAGACAGCACACAAATGCACAATATTCTTGGGGAAAGTTCAATAAAATAGTCCCTATTTGCAATTGTTACAAATAAAGATAATCCATAAAAATAAACAAGCTCCTAACTGGAAAACAAATGTCACTATTGATCAAACTCAACAAACATTATGCTTCTTTGTCACCTACAAAATACAGCACAGGAAAAGGAGCTAAAATGTGGTAGCAAATGCAGCAGAAACTCAGACCAAAAGATCACCAACAGATAATCTAGTACAATTTCCAAGAAAGGCTGAACCTTTTGTCCAAATTGAAGCTTTAATACCTTTTCTTATTGCAAGAGCCAAAGTAACAATAATATATGGCAGATCCATAAGATGACAAGAGTAAAATAATCAAATGAATCCACACATAAGAGCAGAATAGATCAGATCCATACAATGAGTGAAATGAAAGCTAAATATTGAATATCAGACTGAGCCACTTTGAGGGTACAACCTCCATAGTTCTACAATAAAAATAGAATTCACAATATTATATCCAAACACCACATCACTGCCTCCTATATATAGAATAATTAGGCTCTAATGATCTCATAATCCCAATGAGGCCAACTACAAAATATAGGAACTATCAAATGACCAAGGCTAAGGTTATGCCTACCACAGGTTGGCCATTCCATATCCTGATACATCCAATAGGCTAAGGCTGTAACATGCATTAGCATGCAGAGGATGGAATGGCTCTCATATGATGGTTCTACATGGGAAGGTGGGAAAATCGCTATTATAGGAGAACAGAAAGTATGCTCATAACTTTGGGATTTACAATTTTATGCTCATAACTTTGGGATTTACAATTTTGGGTGGTCATGCGATCGGAAGCCAAATATATCCAAGTTCATAACCTTTACAAGCTTTGCCAAGTAGCTTTGAGGTTATTGATAGAATAACCCAAGATGATGAAATCTAGGGAAGTGACACAAGTTTTAGAGCCTTAATCCACAAGGGCTCATCATAGGACAATGGAAAATATGCTCATTGCTATTACAGGAGAATGGGGGAAGGTAGGCAAATTGCTGTTATATGAGAATGGAAAATATGCTTATAACTTTGGGATTCATGATTTTGGGTGGTAATGTGATTGGAAGCCAAATGCATCCAAGGTCATAACCTTTACAAGATTTGCCAAATAGTTTTGAGGTTATTGATAGAATAACCAAGGATGATGAAATCTAGGGAAGTGAGTCAAATTTTGAAGCCTTGATCCACAAGGGCTCATTTAATATGGGTATCTCCAATTTTCATGTTGAGGGATATAGGCGGATTATTAGATTGGAATAATATCTCATTGGGAATCATAGATTTGATACTGAACTTATGGGATAAGGATTGGTCTATGGTTTGGTCAATTTGAATGGATGGCTCCTATCATTGTTGCATGATGCTGTTACTGAAGCCATGAAGAGGGGTTTTTTTCCCACAAGATAGGGAAATAGGGATGTTCATCTCAATAAATGTCTTCCCAAGCTTGTTACAATGTGTGGAAAAGATTTTCATAAGCTCAAGAAATAGGATTTCACTATGAAGATTGTGTGATGATGTAAATTCCATACCCTACAACTTTCTCACTATGTTTTGCAAACATTTTAGCGTCCATCTCCCCTAGCATGTTTTAAGGTTCATGTGGCCCTATCTTAGCCTTTATCCCACTCTCGGTGCCAACATGAGCTTCACTTTTGTGTATGTCTTTATATTTGCCATGTAAGTGAGTATGATGTTTTTTGTGTCAACCCAGTCCCATACTATTGTTTTGAGCCTTTGTGGGCCCTATTCTACTTGAATGCCAACATGACATGAGGACATCTATACAATGCACTATCTTACACTAACTTTGCAGTCATTCAATGGCCATTTTCTTCTGATTTTTGCCACCTTTCCAACCTGAGCATGCAAATGTAATTGTTCTTGGATCCATAGGTGAATCCCAATAGCTAGTTCATGGTGGCATGCCTCTTCATCTTCCCTTTAATCTCATTTTTTAATCACACAAGCAATCTACTCTCATTCTTGCAATTTCAATACTCTACATCATTTTCTAGCACTCTTGCACTCTTGAGCATTTGGACAGCAGCTTTGTGTCTTGAGTATGCCTTCTATGAGTCTATACCATTGTTAAAACTTAAAAGCATGCTTTTGTGATTTGCAGCAATTATCATCCCCATCTTGAGTGTTGTAGCTGATATTGTTCAAGATTTGATTTCATGTCTATTGTTATTATTATTGTACTTAGTTCTCTTTGTGTTTAACTTCTTTGTTGGTACTGTGAGAGCTCTATTTTTGTTTTTCCTTCACACAGACACTACGGTGTTCATTCTTTTAGACCAAGAATTTAAAAACTTATAGCTTTTATTTCAATATTGCTGTTTTTTAATTCTTAGAAGCACTTGGGATTTAAGAGCACACACACTCCAATATCTACTCGTTTCATAGGCTACCCATGGAGGTTGAAAGACCAAAATAAGGGCTTGACTTGAAGGAATACTCCTTTACAATCACCCCTATCTCCTCTTCTTAGTTTGTAAGTATTTGAAGACTTCCAAATGCATAGTGAGTGTGTTGTTCATCTCTTTTCTCATTATTCCATTTTGTTTCTTTATCTCAATCCAAACTAATCATTTAAAAGTCTTTCATTTAGTTTTGTTTATTTTTGGAAATGCTTGATATCTGCTATTTTGTGCTATTATTTCCTGTGTGTAAGAATTTCCAAAAATATGTACAAAAACTAGAGTTTTGCACCTGATTGGACAAAAGTGTTTAAATTGGATATCAACATGTTGCACTAATGTATTGGCTAGAGCTTCTCAAGTCACTTTCCAAGTTCTTTCCTATCTCCTCTTTCACGTTTTGAATTTTGCTTTTCAATTCTACATTACAATATTTGATTATTCACATTTTCTTTACCCAACTCTCTCTCTTTCATGTTGAACATAGTTTAATTAGGAAGGGAAAAATTCTAGACATGATCAGATAGGTTTTTGCTAGCAAAATGGTAAGGTAAAAAATTGAAAAACAAAAAAACAAAAAATATCTTTCTTCTTTTCTTAGTCCTGTCTAGCGTGTTTGTGATTAGTTAAGACCTTAGAGAAACTTAGGTAAATCAATTTTTCATCCTTATAGGTAGCTAGTTAGGCTATAGGGTCCCCTTCATCAAAGATAGGTTGGTCTAAGACAAGCTTGTGAGGAAGGATGGAGGTTATGATAAATGGACAATGGTTAGAGTGGGTGTCAATTTTATTTTTCTTGAGCTTTGTTACACACCATGGATGTTGATGTTTATTCATCACTAACCATGGCCAATTACATTGATTTTTTCCAAAATGTTGTGTTTGATTTTAGGCCAAGGAATATCTTTGTCAATCCTACAAGGATGTTGGTGCTCATTTAAACAACCCAAGTCCATCTAAGCAATGATAAGTTACATGCCTAAAAGGTTGACTAGTTTCTCGTTGTTGGAGGCATCATGAGGGTTTGAGGTTAGTAGTCTAATATTAGTTGATTGCTTTCAAGAGTTACATTGGTTGTTTGGAGTGAGATTGCTAGCTGATTTGGCATGACTGGGAAATGGATTTTTGCAAACCTCTAAATGTGCATTAGTAGTTTAGCACAAGGAACAACTTTACATTTGCTTAGCATTTCATGGATTTGTTTGACCTTATGGAATTCTTTATATCATTTATGGATCATGGCACCAAGGTTGAAGTCATACCAACTTTGGTGCCATGATCTCAATATGCATACCAACAAGGTTTTTTGTACTTTGGGATTGATTACATTGATTGTGTAAAGGGAATAAAAGGAAGTCATTAGTATTGATGACTCCATCATCAATGACATGTTTGTTTTTGTTCCTAGTGAGTAATCTGGCGGTTTTATACCATTGGAATTGCTCAAAATGTACCATAAGATGTTCTTGGCATTTGGCATAGTAAAAGGATTCCTCCAAAATTCTATTTATCTTGGGTTCTAAGGCCATAAGGAATAGCTTATATTAACCATGAACATCCATGTTATGTTCACCTTTGATGGCTAAATGTTCCATTAGTTGATGCAATCATAGGTGGTTTCAAGCTCAGAATGTTAGGCATTGATAAGGTTTCCTAAGTTATCGTTGGGTAAGGTAATAGCTTGAAATTCATGGAAAAAGGCATAGGTTAGTTGCTCAAAACCTTTGATGGAATGTGAAGAAACTTGGTTATACCTAATGAGGATGGTCCATGTATTTAGACAGTTAACTCTACATCCAAGTGGATTGATAAAAATAAAATAAAAGATAATTGTGTCAGCATTTTAATTTGCACCTTTTAGCTTGACATAAGATGGAATAGATGTGTAAAAGAACCACCATTTGAATTAGATGGTATGCTCCCTTTAAACTAAAATCTAACTTAAACAACACAATATGTATTTTCTTGTTTACAAACTTTATAGTGTTTTTTTGGGGTGTTTTTGAGTATGCAATACAAACTAACTAAATAAAAACCTACCTTTTTGTTTTCATAATTCAAAGCTCAAGGCAACTCAATACATTGCAATTAGATAAGCAATTTTTAAGTTTTTGACAAAAAGAAATCTTATAACTAGATGATTGCATTGTTTAACGGTTTAACTAAATGTAGAGACTAAACAATGCAAGTACACATACATAGTTGAATAGGCTAACACATAAAACATGAATACTATGGTTAGATTAAATGCAAGACTTGATACAAAGCCACAACCTACACCTTCAAGCTTACCTACAATACAAAGCTTGCAAATTCACCCTAGTAATTTACCCCTTAGCCCAAATAATGAGACATCTCCATAAACATTTATAAGCAAGATAGGTGTAATAAATGTTGTTAGTCGTATATTTTACTTGTTGTCGGCCGTAGTCGGCCTTGGTCGTAGTCGGCCAATTGTTAATAAAACAATAGTTAGTGGGAATAAAATATGTCATGTACTTTCGGGAAAGCATGTTCTGATTAATGTTAATGTAATGTTGTTATGAAACGTCGTGTCGGTTGGTTATCTAACCACCGCCGAGCGTTATATGTAGTCGGTTGGGATAGTCGGGAAGGAATTATGATCGAGTCTTTGTTGCCGATGTGAATACTGTAAGCATTGTGATACTCTTTTGTACATGATATCTTTCAGTTTACTGTTTTATCCTATGTTCTGCACATTACCAGTTTGCCAGTAGTACGTAAGATTAGAATTACATTCCGTAGGCAAACAAATGTCATCAAGTGAATAACAAATTTTGGGTAACAATAACAATGAATACTCGATGAATAGCAACTCCAACAATCTATAAGTACAAGAATTACCATTAGCCATCTAAGTGCAAATTACACTTATTTATATTGTTTATGGAGCTATGCATCAAATAAATGAAATAAATTGACTAAACTTTAACTCTACCTATGACTGCTTGCATGATGTGCAAGCTTTATTACAAGTTATCTCATCTACTATTTTTATATTAAAACATGCAATTGTCAATTGAACCGATCATTAAAATTCCTACAATTTATTTTTCAATGCTCATGTCTCTCGCATGATGAGATAGATGATCTAACAATAGTTATTTCCAGGTTATAGATGGTGAATGCCTACAATAACTAAAATCTAAAAATCGTGAGAGCTCCAACTTAAACAAAAAAAAAAAAAAAAAACTTCTAGAAGGCTCTGGATGATTTCGATGAAGTTTACATGGCAAACCTTATGAGATTCTGAAAATCACTTGGTGTTTTGACTCCAAACATCTTCCTTAATGATTTGCACATTATACATCATCTTAAGATTGGATTGCATAACTAAGGCATAAAAACATAATTACAACTAGAACTGTAATTTACAAGAAATTAACAATAATCATTTCTCTTCCAACATACAATTTATCATCTTTTGATGTCTTCATGGCTTTGACAAAACTTTCTTCCTTCTAATCTAATAAAATCATGACAAACCTCTAACAAATCCCCGAAAATTCACTTTGTTGCTTTCATGGCGGATCCTTCAAAAACACTCCAAAACTGAAAACTCTCTTTGATATGCAAATATCAAATAAAATTTTTAAGCAATTTGAAGAAGTTATGAAGCTGATATTTTTTCTGTATTTTGCTGTGATTAGAAAAATCCCTTACTAATCTGTCATTACACTAACGATTTCTGCTTCTAAACTTTGCTAATGATGACAAGGTTAAGTCAATTTCAAATAAGCACAACTAGGGTTTTAAAATATCAAAATTGGAATTTTAAAGTCAATCCAAAAACCCCAGGTGCTTTCTTTGTTTGAAAACCTTGAATTCTCTAAGTAAAACCCTCATCAAAACAAACGCCTTTTGAAAGAAATACTAATGACTTTGTGTGCAAGTTTTTAACTTTATTGCAACTTTTTTTTAAAAGATTCAAGGCCATATAAGATATGTACCTCTTTTCCTTATGCTATCCACTAACTCCAAAATACTAACTAAGCTTCATTTTTCTAGTGATTTGTTTTTCTCTTCCCACTAGCTGCCAAAGCCTCACCTTTAAGTCTCTTACAAAAGAAGCTGACTGCAGCCTTTTTTAAAAAGGAGGTTGGTCTTTAGCAAAGAGGCAGCAGCCCTATTATATATTTTCTATTTTTTGTTTCTAATTTTTCTAATTAATATCTTAAAATAATTTTAATTTGAATAATATCAATTAATAATTAATAATAAATTATTAATTAAAATTAAAAATGACTAACAAGCTACAATCATTTGACAATTTGATATTTTGGACTCTAACATGACCTATGACTCAACTACAAACAACTATTTCCGACTTGAACTTTCACACACAAATGACTAATTTTTTACAACAATGGAGTTTCATATAACACAATCAAGTTTCAAATTTGGTAAAACAATTGGCTCTATTTGGGGACCATGATGTGTACATGTGGCGTAGGACTTCAAAATATTTGGGTTTACAAGTAGATCGATGCTTTATTAGTTGGTCAATGGAGTCAGTTTCTTACCAATCCAAGATGAACATTCTTGAATCACCAAGAACATAAAATTTCATAATACATAAAGAAAATACAATCCAAGATTACAAATAGGGAAAGAAAAAACGACATAACCTAGAAAACTAAAAATTCTCTTTCAAGAGCAAGTACTAAAAATAATAGAATGGGTTACAAGAAAACATTTATAGGTTGAGAAAAGAAGCAATTGCTCCCCATGAGTTGAGAATTTAGTCATGATAGCACATAGTCTGAAAATCGTCACAAGACTTTCTCAAATAATCATGGTTCAAGTGGGTAGACATGATCATGCAATGAAAAATTTAGCTAGTGTTGATTGATACATATTGAGGTAGGATGGTCTTCCATTAGGAGAAACCTTTCTAACAAGTTACGATACTCAACCTCCTTTTTAAGGTATCTAGCAAGATCCTACAACTATAATATTGTTGTAGGAATAGTAAATTCCACATATCAGATTTGATTCTTCATCTGTGTCTTCAACATATGCCTAAACTCAATCCAAGTATCATCTTCTAGGAAAGGTTGAAGTTGTTCAAAGAAAATTTCCATTAGTTGTTCTTGACTTTCCGAATCTACAACCAATAACAATTGTGCAACTTGTGATAAGAAGACTTCTTGATCATCTTCAATTGAGCCTTCATCTAACAAATCCTCAAAGTCATTATCAAGTACTAGATCATTATCAAAATACATATGTTGAAAGACATCCATCTTTAGCAACAATTTTTTCCATCTATTATGTTCTAACATATAAGCAAGAATAGGAGCATGATCTTCTATTGTTTTCATTTCCCCTTTCTTGATATCTTTCATGTAAACTTTTGTGTACGTTTGATTTCCTTCACGTACTGCTTCCTCAACACACTTTACCATTATTAACTCATTCAGAGTTTCTAGCTTCCAATATTATCATCTTCATTGATCATAACTAGATGTTCTATAATGTTATCTTCACCTGTATGTGCTGAAACATAGAAGCCTTGAGCTGCATTCATCATTAATAAAACATTATCATACAGCACAAGTTCACTAATAACTATTGAATGTTCAGCATTAGTTTCTTCAATGTCATGTGCATGATCTATTTAAGATGAAGGATCAAAATTTAAAAGAAAATTCTCTATGTCCTCAACTAAAGACTTGCTCTATAGGTTTTGCGGAGGCTTGTCAAGATCCAGTAATGAGTTCACATATTTGATATTTCAAATATTTCCAAAGTTGAACTATGTTCAAAAAATTGTACTTCATGTAATTGTGATCTCCCATTGACATAATGAAATATATCAAGCTCCTAGAACTGAAATTTCCCATCAAAACCACTCTAAAATTTATCAAACTTGGAGCAACAACTTCCTCAAATAAAGAAACATCTAGGTCTTCTTGACAACAAAGTTATGTTGAAGGAAAATGTCAATTTCTAGCATGAGATTCTATGTTTCTTCAACAGAAATCAATTGATATTTTTCAACATGTTGGCGTAACAACTAACACCTCTGGAGTAGAAGTTGTTATGAACAGCCTATGTACACTACGTAATGAGTGCTCTTCAAATTATGGAGGGGAAGCTCCCTTGTTATGCTTTGACAAATGTACTTGCAAAGGAAAAATAAGCTAAAACTATGTCCTGTCTTTTTGTTTCAGCTGCTAGAGGCACAAGGCTTTCTTGAAAGAACTTACACGTTGCAGCTGAGTTTTCTCTGGTTTCGCAAATCAACTAAACTACAACTTATATCTATCCAATCTCCTCAGGAAAACAGAGCAAGAGGAAACGGAGCAAGGTTATGACTATCAGACGATAAACGCATTCAGATTCTCTACTTGAAGGCAAGGTGGCGCAACTATCATCTCAATCTGAACAAGTTTATTAAGCACAAAACAGATTTGAGAATTTGCTATGATAATCTTATGAAACCCTATGTGGCATAACACTCAATCAGCATAGTAAAGACTCACAAACAGCTTTTATCATCAAAATCTTTGTGAAACCCTATGTGGCATAACACTCAATCGTAATGACAAAAGATTCACAAAACAGATTTTCCTAATCTAAGAGAAGATTCACCATGAAAACTTTATGAAACCCTGTGTGGCATAACACTCGATCAGCATAGTAAACACTTCACAAAACGGTTTTATCATGACAATCTTACGAAACCCTGTGTGGCATAACGTTCGATCATAACAATAAAAGATTCACAAGACAGATTTCTCTAAACTATGGAAGAATCCAGCATTACAATCTTTCGAAACCCTATGTGGCATAACAATCAATTGCAATAATGAAGACACATGAACAAATACCATAAAGAGCAATATTGAGGGCAAGGTAGGCGCAGCATATATTTCTCTCTCAAGCAAAAGTTAATTACAAATGAGCAAAGCTCTTATTTATATACATCAAGGTGTAGGAACCCTAAAATCACCTTGTGTTAACTACAGTCTCGCAAATGCATGCAAGATTAATTATTAAACCCTAATGAAGTAAACTATACAGTTAACTGGAAAGCTACCATCAGTTAACCGGTACAAATAACCTAAAATGGACCATGTGCAAGCATGCACGCCCTTATTTAAAGCAAAGTTAACTGGCCACTACCTTCAGTTAACTGGAAACCCTAACCCTAACTCCTGTGTTGATAACTCCGAGGATGAGATAAGCATGTGTTAAGTCAGCAAGTGAACTGAAGACTGGAAGTCAAGTTAACTGCTGCTCAGGACTCAACCCTAGAAATTAACTGCACGTTCTAACTGACAGATCACTCCATGTCAACTCGGTCTAACACTTCGACCAAGAACTCATCGATCTCTCTGTCATCTGGCACTTTGATGCTGCTAAAAATAACAGTCTGTTTCTTTAGTTCTCTGCCACTTTCAGTAATTGTGTGCACACCATCTTTGCATTCTTCAGTCGCCTTTCTCAAACTGGCTGCAATTACTGAAACATTCTCTAATTTTGGCGCCCTAGGTTCACCTTCAAGGCTGTCATAAATCAGCTTCCGAATTCTGCTTGAACTTTTTCCAACTCCACATACGTGCCATCTTCGAGAAGATAATGACACGGAATCTGAACAACGAAGCCACTGACAAGTGCAAGCACTCCAACTACGTCATCCTTCAGTGAAAACAATTTGGAAGAGATCTTCTCACATATTTCTGTTCTGAGAAGGTGCTGCTCTCTCCAAGTGAAGACTTTCTCTTGATCTTCGATCATCTCCAAAGCATCGCATGCAACTGATAACTGAGATACCAGAACACGATCCTTTGCCAAACTCTCTGCAACTGCAATATCCAGCAACTGAATACCCTGACGGAGTCTGTGTGCCTCACTCCTCAACTGATACAAATCTGCAAGAAGAGTTTTACCAGCAGCAACTAAACTGTCAATCCAATCATCCAAAAGTCTGCCATGGCTGACTAACTGATCCAATTTTTGTTTCTCTGCAGGTGTGTGTTGAGGAAGAACAGGTGCTCTATTTGGATTCCCATGAACAAGATCAGAAATGTATTGACGAAGTTGACTAATTTCAGTTTTGAGTAAAGCCTTATCTTCTCCATCCTTCGTGATACGCTCTTCAAGATTATTGGTAACAATCTTAAGAAGAGCTACATCTGTCTCTCGTGTAGTCCTGCCAAGATTTGCCTTAGTGAATGTAAAGTCACCCACTTCGACCTCATCCAAGCTTTTACCCTCTGGAGGCACTGCAACTTCTATCACAATCTCTGATTCAGGGGTCTTTTCGATGTGCACTTGCTTCTTTATCTTCTTGTTTGATCTCTTCTGATAGGGCTCACCAAACTCTGACAAATCAAGATTGTATGACGGTTCACGCCTTTGTCTTCCCAAAGACTTTTCGAGCCAACAAGACTGAACAATATTTTCAATTCGCGGAGAGACTGTCCCTGATGTATCAACCTGTGGTGTTTCAGTTGTCTCCGATCCTGCTTGAATTTGTGGCTCAGGCTCAGAATCTATATCAATAGGCGGAACGTGAGGTGAACTAGGAAGTGAAACGTGAGGCTCAGTTTGAATTAATGTCTCTACTGGAATCTCAGGAACACTCTCAATCTGTTTCTGCTTCCTTTTACCAGTAGCTCTTTTCCCTGTGTTTCCACTGAGTCTAACTCCTTCCGGAGGTATTATAATGGCTTTAACTCTGGGTTTTGCTCTAGAAGTAGAAGGCAATGACGAGAAATCCTTTGGCGGCTCTGCTACAGGAACTGACTTCCGTGTCCGTTTACTCTCCAAGAATAACTTGCTAGTCTTAATAACTGATCTAGAAACCTCTTCAATAGAAGTATTCTCCTTAGCATACCAATCAGGTGAGCGAAGTGGCTGCCTAGCAACTTGATCTTTAACATAAGAATTGAGAAGAACTTCTCCATCATCATCCGACAAACCATCAACATCTTCTGACAAGTAATCAGAGAGCTGTCCAACAGTGAGTCTACAATAGTGACGACGACGAACTTCGAATTCATCTTCACAATTTGCCCAGAAATCTTCAAGTGCTGGCGTATGTGCAATCCCTCGCTCTAACCGATTTGCATAATGACCGAGAGGATCATAGGAACGCCTCTCAGTATAAGGCTTGAATTTGAACCTTTCTATCTCAGTAGACATACGCCTGGCATCTGTTGCTGCATCACATGTGAAAATTCCCAATGAGAATGGAAAATTTGCCGCAGCCTTATGACGACTACGAAGAAAGAAGTGAACATGCTGCATTTGCCTGAGAAACTCCATAAAGACAATCTTGTCTGACGGATATCTTGGCAACATCAAAGGCTCTCCAACATACCCATAAACTCGGAGGTATGTGAAAGTAGGAAACTATATGAACCAATCTGCCCAAGTCTCCATTGCTGATTTGGCCTCAGCTGAAATACGAATGTGCATCTCATCATCAAGATCTCTCATTGTTCTCATGGAAAAGTGATCATTCACCACTTGGAAGTCCTGCTCAGACTGAGAAAACTCTAGCTGTGGATAATACTCATGAATACGCTGAACACCGAGAGTACCGTTGGTTTTAAGAAGTCTAAAACTACCTTGAAATGCCACCAAGTAGACCAAATAAGATATCATATGAAACTCGTGATGCTTGAGAAAGTTAGAAATTTGCTGATGTAAGCAATCACTAATTAACATAGCCCAGTCAAAACGCTCTGTGCCATCAAGGATTCTGGTAATCAGGTAGAACATCCATGGACGGAAAGTATTAGCATCTGACTGGCCGGTAACTCGATTGAGTAAGGTGATCAAAACAACAACTTCTCCTTTAAATTCACCACGACCAACCTTCTTAGGCAAGTTAGTTTTCTGAATTGTCAACCATTTCTGAGCAACTTTTCTCTGTGAACGTTGATGATCAGCATCCCATATCTTCTCACAAGCTTCAAGATCAACAGTAAAGTTATCTGAGCGAGGAGGAATAGCAAAACATTTCTCTATGTCCTTCGGCTTGAGACTGCAAACCACTCTTCCATCAACCGATCTGATCTGTCGTGAAGACGAGTCATAATGCTTAATGCAAGCAAGTACGAACTCAAGATCGAAGATAGAAACAGGAATGGATGCCGCTGCCAGCAACCCGGAACGCTCAAGATTCCTCATCGAATTGCTGCTAACACCTTCTAAACTGCTCAGATTGACCACTGGATAAACATGATTTAGGTCCGTATCTGAAGTCTTGGTGAAATTATGTGTAAGGACTGATTTCACCTTGTAATCAATGAGATTGAACTGCATTTTGAAAATGGTGACTTTTGACTGTAAAGTCGAATATGCTTGAAGAACTTTCTGAAAAACTCTGAACAAGGCTAAAAATAGCTTCTGACAGAAGAAATTTTCGAAGAAATTCTGGAACATGGGTTTTGTGCACAACTGAATTCTGAACAAACCCAGATAGCTGGATTTTGGAAAAAATGTGATTTAAGCCCACATGCAAAGAGATTCTCGGAAAAAGGCTCAGAGCTTCAGAATGAAGGCTACGGGGCGATTTTCTCGAAAAAATCTAAGAAGTGGGTCTTGTTGCAAACGCTGAAATATGAGAACCCAGATGAACAGATTCAGAAAATGTGTTGAATTACTCTGGCATGCGAAGAAAGTACCTAAGGTGAGAAATAGAAGAAATAAGACAGAAGATAGAAAGTTTTGCTTGTCTGCTTCTGAAAAATCTGCAAATCTCTTCTTCGAATCTTTATAAAACCTGCATGCAAAGTGGAAATAAAGTCTAGAATTGACTTCCTCTGAAGAATCTGAGCTCGTAGCTTCGAAGAACGCTGAAAACGGACACTTGAATCACCTTAAGCTTGCTGGTCGCTCAAAAGAATACAAGCTTTCAGAGCAAAAGATGATGCAATAATGGACGCCATCTTTGAAATATATAGAATTTCATCATAAGAAATTCGTACTAAATAAAGCATGCATTAAAATGGCGCTTAGCTTCTTATTGGACCTCATAATAGTTAACTGGAACTCAAACACGCTCAATAAGTGGATGTGCTTTAGGGTTTGCCTTTCAAGTCTTCAGTTAAACTTAACCATGCGACTTTAGCTTCAGTTAGCATCTTTATCAAGTTCGCCATCCTTCACATTTGCTTTGGATTCATCAACTTGACCTAAAGCAACCCTTTTGATAACTTCAGTTGACATTTGATTGAGATAAAGAATTCGCCATCTTCAACCTTGCTTTATCTTCACAAACTTGAACCAAGGCGTGCCTTTTGATAACTTCAGTTGACATTTGATGAAGCGCCATCTTCACTAAAATCTTCACAATTTTGACCAAAATCGCCATGCATGCAAACTTCAGTTGACATTCAGTAATAAACTTCAGTTAAACTTAACATGCAATCAAGTTAACTCAACATGCAAGGTAGTTAACTGAACATGCAAACCAGTTAACTCGACATGCAAACTGAAAGATCACTCCACATGCCAATAAACGAACTGAAGATGACAACCCAGAAATCGTTCAGTCTAACTGCAGTCAGAACTCCAGTTAAGGCGTCCATTCAACTCTCTTTCGAAAATTCAAATTTGAGCTCTCAAACGAATTCCAGACTTAGCCAAATTTCATGAAAATTTAAGCTAAAAACCTCTCGTTTCTGACCTCGTTTCATCCCTTCGACCGGGTCGACCGGGATTTCTCCATTGGTTATCGGATAAGTGCATTATGAAATGAAAGTAAAACTAATCAAAATATATCTTGATACCAGACGCCATAAACTCGACATCCTAAGGTCAAAATCCAAGCGCTTTTTCAAAGTCGCTTTTTCCCCGACTTAGTCAAATTTTGACTTCGATCTCGTGACGGCGGTTCAAAATCCTTCATAACTTCTCGATGACAACTTTCAGATCTGAACTCGTGTTCATTGGCGGGTTAAGCTCGTTTCAAGACGACGGCCGCAGTTGCACATTTCCGTAAAACATCATCCGAGGGTGAAAACAAGAGCCTTTCAAAGTTGCTCTTTTCATTCCGTGACTTAGCCATTGAACTCCGACAAAAATAATATAAAACCTCAATCGCAGTTTCCATAAGACATCTTCTCGACCACTCGAGACAAAGTAAATCCAAAAGTCGAACATAACACCTGACATTAGGCATCTGAAATCATCAGAAAGAAAGCATTAAAGGCCTGAAAAACTTGGGTGCCTTTCCCACAATGTGCTCTTTTGCTTTTTCCTCTGATATTTTGACTAAGATTTGACCCCACGTTTGACCTCCGGTTCAGGTACTTCAGCAACTCAGATTCACCCACTGACGGATGCATCGCGAAGCTCGAACAAAAGAGAGATAAACATCTTGGGTGGCATTTAGCCAAAAACCTACATCTGGCACCTCAAAAAGATGGGCGCCTTTTTGAAAAGCTGCGCTTTTCTCCAGTGTTAGCCAATTCTCGCTTTCGCCTCAAATTACACCGTATCTTCCGTAACTCGAACAAAACAGGTCCGTTTGGCAGGCTTGATAGCTCACTGTGAAGCTAACGTGATGCCGGACAAATGTCTGCTGGAGGTGACAAACCCTAAAAACAGGATCTGAGCCCCTAAAAGATAGGGCGCTTATTTTAGAATGTGCTCCCTTCTCCAGCAGACAGAAAATTTTGATGTTTTTCGTTCAGATTTTCATTTTTCTTAAATCTCTTCGGTAACAGACTGACATGACACTGACACCAACTCCATATTTGAAAACCCCAAAAACGACCATTTGACAACACTTTAACAAGATTAAGACTCAATTAAGCAAAATACCTTAGTGAAGCAAAAATTTTGGTTTTGGGTACAACACAACATTAGTGCTTACTGAAATTGTTGAACTCGAGGTTGATAATGCATTAAGAAGAAAAAATCTTTTCCCTCTTCTTTGGTTACATTTGGTGCAAGCTCTTTGAATAAACTGTCAAATGATGAAAAGAAACTTTTGGATTTATCATCCTCTTAGTGCAGCAACTAACTTCATTAGTCAAACTTCATTTTCAAGAAAGATACCTACATCCTCTTGGAGAAATCATCCGCTAATGATAGAAAATACCTCACACCAAGGATAGTGGGAGGTTTTCTAGATGGTTTTTATTGATCTACATGAACAAGATCTAAAAGCCCCTTTGCTTGCAGTGCTCCTTTAATGGGGTAAGGCTTCCACTTCTACTTACCAACAAAACAACCCTCACAAATCCTATTTTTCTTGGATAATAAGAAAACCTTGAACCATGTTGACTCTTTAAGTTTAGCCAAATATTGAAGGTTTACATATCTATATCTTTCATGCAATAGAATATTGTTATTCTCTTCTACAACTAACACATGCAAATTAGTTGTGGCAAGATCGAGTCTATACAACCCACCTTGCCCAATGCCTAGGGAAACCACTCTATCTTGTGTCAAGTCTAAGACAATGCATTTCTTCCCACTAAAATTCATTTTACTATTAGGATCATCTATAAGTTCACTGATGAACAATAAAAAAAATGTTCACTCCAAGAACATAACAAACATCACAAAATATGAAATTGAGAGCAATGCTTAATAGTTAATACAATTCTAACATCACCAATCCCTTGACTACATGTGATCTTCCATCATCTAGTGAAACACAATCCATGTGGCTAGAATCAAAAATAAAGTTGACATACAAGTCCTTTGGACATGTGAAGTGTTTAGATATCAGCAATATTTCAAGGGAATGTCATAAATGCATATTATTCCTTGAGATCATGTTCTACCTCAACAACCAATACATTAGCCTCAGTTAATGATATGAGATATCTTATTGTGGGATATGTCATATTGTCTTTTTCAACATTCCTTTACATGCCCAAATTTATGACAATAATAGCACTTGACTTTTCTTTGTGGTTGTCAAGTGGAAGGAGAAGTAGGAGAAGAAGAATTCATGGTTTTTCCCTTATCTATGTAGCCAATACACTCTCTAAATTCTTGTTTGCCTACATTATTTTTGCAACATGTATGTGCTCATTTTATCAAAAGTTCTAACTTTTGTCCAAAAGGTTTAAGGACTCTACAAATGACTCAAAAGAGGGTGGTAGGCTATCGATTATCAAATCCACATCATCCTCATCCACCTTTTTTTATAAGAATTGAGTTGATCCCTTAGATCATTAATTTTAAGGAGGTGCTCTAAAAGGCATCCACCCTCATTGAGTTGGTAGGAAAGCAACAAGTTCTTCAAGAATAAAACCTAGCCTCTTTCTGAAGTTTGACATTTGTTTTCCAAACTATCCCATAGTTCACTTGCAAGCATTGCATTATAGACCTTAGGAATAAGGTCATCAAATAGAAAGTTTAAAAAAAATATAGTAACGCTTGGCATAATCCTCAAGGTTTGTTGCAGGTCTAGTCTCATTAAAATTATTTGATCACACATCCAACATGCAACAATTGAGAGTATCTTGTGACTGCAAATATTGAAATTCTAAGCAATCAGCTTATGCGCATCTAGCAAAACTGAATTTTGGATATAGGCCATTACAAGGGAAAAAAGAATGTACATTTATTTTTCAGACCTAGAAAAGTTTCACATTTATTTTTCAAACCCAAAAATGTAATATACACCCCTAATTTTTTTTTTGAAATTTAACTTCAACTGAAAATGAGATGCATAACAACTTCCTTTCCACTTTCTGATCACCAGATCCTAGAGTAGGCAAGGTGAGAGCATATGGTGTTAGGATTGCAATTAAATTGAAAGGAAACATCAGGTGGCCAGCCAACCAATTACCACTTTTCAGTGATTTGCATAAGCAGTACTAAAAGGAGTAAACAACCACTTATTCAGTGAAAATTACAATGGCATTTCCACTTTTTCAGTGGGAAAGCTTATACAATATTTGAAAAGTGAGGAACAACTTCTTCCACTTTCCAGTGGTGAGCGATACTTATTTAGTGGGGGGAGTACATCAGCTAATATAAAAGAAACTCGCTAGTAGCACTACCTTCCAGTGTTACAAAATGAAGTGCATAGAAATGAAAGATCTCAGTCGTACAACCATTTGAGCATTACAAAGTTAGCCCATATGTATTATAAGCACTGAATCACTGCTGATAAAGGTGTTGATACAAATAAATTGCTGTGATACCCCAAAATGATGCCAAATATCATAATCAAATCAACTTGTAATGAGCCAAACTAGATCTGACTCAAAAACCCCCAATTTCCTGCCCTAAATTTTCAGATTTTTAATTTAAAATAAAAACTTTTGTAGAATCTATTCTAAAGATATGAAATTCCAGCACAATAATAACTGCAAAAATAATCCAAATTTTGCATTTAATAAGAAATAGTTGCAATAATACATCAGCTATGGCAACTTACAGATACAAATATATTTTGCAACAATACAACAACTACTGCAAATCTGACAAACCCTCATAAATAGTTTGAATCTGAAGCACAAAGTGAGACACCTGAATGATATCTCCAACAAACAATGGGTTCCCTTCCACTGAAAGCCAAAGCTTCCCTGAATTCTCCAAGAGAAAGTAATAACCAAGCATATACCAAGCATATACCAAGCATGGCTGAAAGTGAGCCCTTGCAACCCTTTTATAAGCTTCTCATAAGAGCTCATTCACACTTTTGACCAATGTGGGATAAAACATAAACTTCCTTTTTGCCTTTTTGTTGTCTCCTATATTTTAAAATAAGGGGCCCCTTTTATTATTCATTTTCCCACTTAACTTTTATTTTAGTGACTTTAAGATATAATGTTTTATTTGAGTCACTTGAAAAATAAATAACTCCTAGAATAATTGTCCGTTTAATGAGCCGTCTGAAGCAAGAATTAACTCTGTCAATTCCCCATGTGACCAGGTGCCAGTCTAAAAATAGTAACCCTGCAAAGTAACTTACTATAAATAGTAAGTACTCCAAACTGAGCTAAATAATCATCTAAGAAGCCCGGAACTAGAAATTGAAACTGAACTGATGGGAAGTACTATCACCAACCTCATCCAACTGCCACCAGGACCCACTTACTAGACATATTAGCCTATGAGGGCCAGGAATAGGCTAAATCCACCGAAATCAACAACGGGCTAAAATGAGGACATTACACAACCTAGCTTACAAAACAACAGCTTGATACCTTTAGTAGACGATGAGTTTGGCTGAAATTGATTTGATACACTTCCTTTTGCTGGTAATCAGTCATTATAGATCTATGCTACTGCTGGAAGTACTCAGAGTCACTGAAAAGAGGGAATCCACATACTCCAAAACTGCATTCACTTGAAAGTTTTAAGGCATTCTATATACACCACAACCTGTCGAAGTATGAGCACCAAATCTGCTATGAGGATATCAAACATTAGCAGGTCAGAAAATAGAGATTTATTACTGCTGTATTGTCTAAGACAGCAACTGTAAAATGCACATAACTCCGTAATACCCTACTTGTTCACCATACAAAGTCCTAGAAGTGACAAACGACACCAAGGCACCATCCAACAACATAGATTTCACCTCATAAAGGCAGCACTTAGCTGCAGCAGTTCACACACCCATCATAATGAATGGTATGTCTCCCATTGGATGGGTATAGTGTCATGTCCCCTTCTAGTTGACATCTCTCGGAGCACAGGGTTAGCCTATTATGCGACCCTCGTAGGCTGATAGTTTGGATAGAGGGTCTTGATGGAGTTGGCTCAGCTTCAGATTGTCAGTATTTGATCAGTTGGCTTTCGTTCGGGCTCGTTCGGACACTTCTAGCCTGAGTTGCTATTTTTAGCAGTATTCAGCACTCAGCATGGGACCCCTGCTATTTTTAGCAGTATGGATTGATAGCGTTCAGAATCACTTCCTCAGTTGACAGCTTCAGACGGCTCGAGCATCGGGTTAATATTGAAAGAGATATTAATATTTAATTGATTTAATTAAATATTAATTACTGGAGCATTTATAATATAAAGTTATAATATTATATTATAACTTAAGTGATTTTGGTTGAGGGGTCGCCCAACATTAAAAGGGGCCATTTGACGATTAAATTTATGATTAAAAATTATGCCAGGGACTATTGAAATATTAAAAGAATAAGAAGTCGAATTATTTAATAATCCCTATTATTGAGGAATTCGCACTTTTGAGGGTATAAGGCATTTTTCATTGGGATTCGAGGCATTATGTGATATTGAGTTATTGAAAATTGATCAAGTTTGGTCTGAGCACAGAAGCTTTAGGGTTTCAGTCTCGAAGCATTGGGGAACGAGCCATCTCCAGTGAAAGCAGTTCAGAGGGTGTGAGATATCACCTGATTTATTGCCAGGCAGAGGGATTTCTCCATTCAGGAGAAGTTACAGAGCATCACAGTTAATAAATATTCAGGGTTATTGATTTACAATTCATCCAGAGGGTTTACAGAGTGGAGGCGCCCATTTCTTTGGATCTAGGGAATTCTATTGAAGCCGTACATTGCATTTATTGCTGCTGCTGCAGCCGTACCAGCTGTCAGGCCGTACCAAGCATTTAAGAGGCGTGTTCTTAACCTTGTGAAAAACGCCTATCATCCTGGTCTTCTATCATCCTTCTTGGAGGCGCTTCAGCATCTGGAACAAGTTGCAATTATTGTACAGAGGGAGAAGGGATTATTTAATGTTTCCGTACCAAATCTGGTTATTTCCAGTTTGCTGCAATCAGGTTCTTTTTAAATAATATTTACCAGATTTAGCCTGTATTTTCAAAGATTTTTATTGTAATAGCTATGGCAAAGAGAATGAAATCGATAGTCATTGTTTCCTGAGCTCATTTGTATTAGATCTAAGCTCTTTGAATTTATATGCAATTTTATATCTATTTCTTTCAAAAAATCGCATTATCTCTTTATTGCACAAAACCCCAAAAACGTCAAAAAAATCAAAAACTTCAGAAAAACAACAAAACCCATCAGATTCAGAGACAGGGGGAAACTAGGGTTTCTACATATAGCCTTCACAAACTCCAATCCATACCTTCACCAAAGTACAACCAGCATAACAATCATCATTAGCAACCAAATTTAACATGTAAGGAAAGAATGATGCCCACCATGAATGGCCCGAGATGGGACGGTGAAGCTAGGAATGGTACGGCCTGCCAAGTCTAGAAAGTATAGCCAGCAAGAAGAAACCTCAATCGCCTCTTACATAGCAAAACCTTGTGATCAATCACTCAAAAATCTGCAACTTAAAGCACATCATAAACACCCATCTTTGCAACACTTCAAATTGAAACTTCAATTTGGAGCAATGGTGAGCCCTTGGTGGAATCACACCAACTAGCTAGGAGGTTTTTCGTCTCCGAAATTAGTAATCTTGAGAGGGTTTTTGTCCTCAAAAGATTTGGAACAAATCTAAGTTCATTCCAACAACATAACAATATCATTCACAAACCATAACCCTTCAAATGAACCCAACACCTCCTTATATAGCTTTTTGGAGGGAATTTACAAATTTAAATTATAACAATTCATTTTTCCATTCAAACGACCATTTTGAAATATTAAAATTCATTTCATGTGCAAAGGCCACTTTATTTCTCTTAGGAATCCACTTTTGCAACACTTTATTATTTTTTAACAAATATTTTACTTAAGTAGTCACTAAATAAAATATAACATTAGAAGCTTAAGTGAACATTTAATTTATTTTACCCAATTTGCAAAAAGCACTGAAATAGACTCAAAATCAAATTTTGATCACACTGAGATGATATTGGAGATGTATGATGATGATTGGAGCCAACCAGGTGACTTACTAAAAAATAAATGCCCTCTCCAAGAAGTTTGGAGAACACCCAAAAAGTCAAAAAACACTTATGAAAGTGTCATGACGATGCACATTGCCAACTGAGCTCATTGCCAAAAATAGCAACCCTAAAATACTAAACTTGCGATCTCTAAGAACTTTGGAGTCCTCTTAACCATACCAATTAGCCTATGGGAACTCAAGAAATAGGCTAACTCTTTCTTGCAAAACTTATAGAGTTTTTGCAAAACTCGCGAGCCAAATGGTTAGGTGAGTTACTCGCCACAATTTTTGAAAAACTCACGGCAATTTTTCTATGAAAAACTCGCGAATCAACATAAAAAAGCATGAGTTTTTTTGTCAATAACTCGTCCAAATCTATATAATTTTTTTTCTTGCTTGCAATTTGCAAAATGCAATTTTGACTTCATTTTCACATGTGGTTGGTGATTAGCAATGAAGGTTTGTGTGGTTTCGAAGGCTTTAATTTGGGCTTGGCGGTGGGGGTGTTGCCCCCAAACCCCCACAAGGGGCGCCGCCCCTTGACTCCATTGGGGGGTGTTGCCCCCAAACCCCCACAAGGGGCGCTACCCCATGACCCTGTTGGGGGTGTTGCCCCCAAACCCCCACAAGGGGCACTACCCCTTGACCCTGTTGGAGGTGTTGCCCTCAAATCCCCACAAGGGTCATTGCCGCTTGACCCCATTGGGGGCATTGCCTCCAAACACACATGAGGGGCACTACCCCCAAACCCCATTGGTATCTTCATTCCCAAATCCCCATTAGTTAGTAGGATCTCTTGTCAAAAAAGAAAATTGATTACAATGATGAGGTGATGAGGACTTGAAGATTTGAAATATAACTCTTGAGTGTGCTAACTTAGACGTTATTATTGTACAACTTTGCAAAAATCTCTTTAGATGAGGCAACTTCTAGATATGACATGGCTAGTGGAAGTGGCAATGTAACTCATTTAGAGATTGAACTCAACTTTTGGTCTATGATAGGTATTAAACTCTAATTTTGATTTGTATATGATGGAAATCAACAATATGCTCTACAAAATTAGTAATATGTGTTTTTGAAGAATATTTTAAAAAAAAAATTATGTATTTTAAAATATTTGATAAAATTGTCGAGTTTTACCTTGAGTTTTTGTTGAGTCCTGAGTTTTTAAAATTTTTGGGCCTACCGAGTTATTGCCAAGTCTGAGTTTTTCAACTATGGGCTAACCAACACCAAACTAACTAGGCTTGAGAAGGGGAAATTACAAAAAGTTTCAAATTCATTTAAGAGACTGCATGTGATGTCCCTGCTCTAGTCAATTCCCGGGAATAGTGTGTTAGCCTATTTCTTGGACCCTTGTGGGCTAACTGGATTGGTTAGAGGGTCAGCGGTATTTTCTGGAGGAGTTTTGTCGTTCTCATTTTCAGAGCTCAGTGATTGGCTCACAGCAGGCCTTGGCAATTCAGGGGTTGACAGCTTCTGACGACACGAAAATATATGGAGTTTAGAGAGAGTTATAGATTTTTAAGTGATTTGCGTTAATTATTTAACTTAACGCTTTATTATAAAGTCAAATTGACTTTATAAATATTATCATTTAAATATTTCATAAAAGTGATTTAAAATTAAATCACTTATGCATAAAAGTGGGCGCCCAAGTATTTAACTTGAAACTATTGAAAGGTGATTTAAATATGATTTAAAATATTTAAATGATTGCAAGTGGCGTCACTTTCTTGAAAGTTGTGCCTTTTGGGATATAAGGCAATTTTGGCAAATAAAACTCATTGATTGATTATTTGACTTTGCCATTGTTATTTCTCTGTGCTATTCTCTGAGACAAGGGTTTGAGCATTTCTGCCATTGGAGAACGAGATTCTCTTCAGTGTTGAGCATTTTTGAGACTGTGAGAGACCAGTCGAATTAGTGCATCTGTGAGGGCTTCATTCAGAGGTTCTACTGTTTCAAATCAGAGTTTTATTGTTCAGTATTTACTTGTTTGCAATAAAGAAGAGGGGTTCTTCACTAGAGACATCATCTTCAGCAAATCTGCAGCTTCCAACGAATATTCTTCACTTTCTTTCATGAGCCATACCCTTTTGCATTGAAAGGCGTGCCTTCTGGAAGCTAGACGTGTGAAGCTTGTAGTAGAAATGCCTTCTTTTTGGCTTCTGTATGTGTTTCATTATTGGCAGCTACTCCTCTCAGCTCTTTGTATCCTGTTTCGGAGTGGGAGAAGTCAGATCTGGAGTCTAGGCGTGCATATTTGTCAATTTTCATCAATCTTGGCTGGCAAGCTTGAATACTTCTTTATTTAATTATTCTGGAGCATTTCGGGTATGTAATTCATTTGCAATCCCATTGTATGTACTGCAAAATAACATCTGTTACATATGTTGCTCAAAATATTACTGTATTGCAATTTTATGAGCTTTTATATGATGCACCCCTTCTCTTTTGTCTACAAACTTTCTTTAAAAAACTAAAAAAACACAAGAAGATATAATAAATACTACACGGGTTTGGTTGGAGCCAGTTGGGCTCATCACACTACAAAACCCTAAGAAATTTTTTGAGTGGCTTTCAAAAGTATGTAGAAATTTAGACTTCTTTTCCACAAAGAATATGATACTATTTTTATTTGCAAGGCATATGAACAAAGATGCTCACAAAAATTTTGCAACTTACATGTATACTAGACTACCTACTACTTCCTCAACATAGTTGAAGACCCAATCTTCTTCTCCTCAACATGGTTGTTTCAGAAACCCCTATGTGACTGGTTTAATGTTTAGAGTGTGGCTGCCTCTTCAGATGCAATGTCTTTCACACAATGTCCTTCACGTTTGAAATAAAATGTCTTCCACACGTCTACTCACATGATCTTAACCATCACAACTAACGACCAATGTTGTATCGTTTCTAGGATTCATCAACATTGTCAACCTACTCTATTACCAATGTTGGTATGGATCGACAATGAAGAAAAGAGAGTGAGAAAAGAATAAGGCATAACACAATGTATGCATACCTATATATTTATTTACAATATCAATGGGGGTTACAAATCACTTATAACTTAAAGTTATAATAGGATGTTTTATGGACATGTTTAAATAAATAAATATACTTATTATGTTTATATAAACATACACACTATATCATATATTTAATATCACACCAAGCATAATGATGCACTGCTGTAGAGTTTTGTATAATTTTCTAAATTAGAAAGCACGAATTGCTCCAATCAATGGTTTTGAGAGTATTCAAAATCAATAAAGGAATTTTCCCAAAGAAAATATGTTATGTCAAGTAGGCTGAATTGCAAATGGCTATGCCCTTGAGACTAAGAACAAATATTGTTAGTAGATCTCTAGAACATGAAACTATTTTTTCACCTAAAACAGTTTCAAAAAATTTGTACTAGATAAAAGAGGAATGTGAGTAAATTAGGAAGCAATTGAGTTACCAGCACTTGTAAGCCAGCTACCATGGTAACTCAAAATTTAACTACTAAAGTTAAAAATTTAAAGTTTCTTGGTACAAAAAAGTGATGA